>OY982586.1:3271077-3433957 GCA_963859945.1 Euplagia quadripunctaria
ACTACAGAGTAAAAGAAATGGCAATCAATGGATAGCGGCTCTCACTACGTGGTATTAAAGTTTATTTAAGCATGTCAAACTATAGTTGACAAATAAGTTGCTTATTTCGATAGTGACAAATGTTACCTACTTGTTTAAATTTGAAATAAGACCTTGTTTCGAAGTGTACAAGGTTTACATCTTATATGAAGAACATTTAGTCAATTATAGTTTAGAAAGTGATGTAACAGAATCGGCACCAGTGCCTGTACTTTGTTAACCAAACGGCTAAATACATACTTAGTTATTACTAAATACTTACATATTAAAGATACATTTTATTGCACCCAGACACAGAAAAAATTTAATTATGGTGTTAATCGCATCGCACAATTATTTTTTCGGCACTCAGAATCACAAACCACAAGACAAAAAGCGTCGAAACACATTTCCAAACAATTTTTTTAATGTCAATTTAATTTCTTTGTTTATTATTATTTATAATATTTATTATTTATGCAGACAATCCGTACAACTCGCAATATTCTATCAACATCCTCAGCTTTTCTCTTACGGCATATTACAAGAAGGGAATAGCAAGTCACGACAAAGGTTGAAATATACAGTGCCGTCAAACAGTCGCAATTTGACAGATTTTTTAAAATACTCATACAAGTTAAAGAATAAACTGAGTCTAATTAGGACCTGCAAACATTTGATTTCAAGTCTAACGCCTCATTTTCAGAGGTATATTTTTATAGTTTTAAAATATACTCACTTTAAAAGGTCAACAAAATCCAAACTATGTATGAGAGATGCGTTTCTCACGATGTTGTCCGCATCTATGCCCTTTCTTGCTATTTTTAGAAGCATCTGAAATAATGTAATTGATTTATTTAATAAAGTTATTTTGAGATGTATTATCTACATTCAAATTAAACAGGGTTTGACCTATCGGCTCTAGAAAACAGGTAAAAATGTACTAATATGGATATTTTTGTAAATAAATAGACATATTTATGGATACAGTGCAAGATAGTGTGTTAAAAGATGTTGAGCGATAATGAATATTCAAAAAAATCGATCTTTTAAAGGATAAGGCCTTACTACCAAGACCTTCCTGCTCTGATGGGACCTATAGTGACGTCATCTATCTCAATGATTGATGATGGATCCCTTTCGATTGTTAATTTGTCACAATGCGGCAAGAGGGTCCTTAGGGAGTCCTGGCATCCCTTTTTGAATACTTCGACAGTCAAGTCCAATGATTATGAGTACCTACTAGCGATGTGCCTTATATCCGTAGGTATCCGTATCCGCGGATATCCGAGGGAGAGAAAAGTTCTGTATCCGTGTCCGTATCCGTTACTTTTTGATGGATCTTGTACCGATGTTTTACGTTATTATATTTTATTACGGTCATGAAATTCTAAATTATATTATTAATTCATTTTACTAAAACTAAATATTAAATATCTGATGCAGTGAGTTACTAATATTATTGACAGTAATAAGGTATTATTTGACTGTCTTTATAACGAGATCTAAACCTAAATCTTTGTGATATACGTTTTACAATAATTATTAAGAAAACTAAGCGCAGTGCAAGCTGAAACATGTTGTTTTATTAGTCTTTAAAGTTAAATGTCGTGTCAAACTCACGCGTATTGGCATCAACTGAGAAAAAAACTTGAGAATTTATCCGTATCCCTATTCGCCGATCTATACACTAATAATTATCCGTTTTTTAACGATACGACACATCACTACGTCGAGTACAGAGTACCGAGTCTTTATGTGATACAATAACTTACGTCATAAGTGGTATTTTTCAAACTCCCTTGAGTGACGTTCCTGATGCCGTTGGATGGATCTCTGTAGTCACTGGCTACATACTGTATAGAGGTTTGGAAAAGATTTATCTTTTCAACACTCTGGGCTGGCGTGTCTTGGTCGTAGATGAGAGACAAACTGGAAATAAATACATAATTTAAACTTCATATATCAATATGGTTGCAAACACGTATAAGATTCCTATAATGGGAAGCGCCTAAGAAGGTATGTTTAGAACGCCAAAGGTGTCACAACAAATATTTTTCCATAGACAGTGTTGTATTAGTCTTTTGATATAGTTTTAATATACACTAGAATTTGCCAACGGCTTCTTTTCTGGATTGTGTACCTGTTGAGTAGTTAACGCGGAAAACCAATATGTCCGACTACAGGACATTTTGTACATACGGGTACGCGACCCCGGCCTCGTTGAGCTACTGCAGTCTCAATCCCGTTCCTTGCTTGCCTGGCTTCCTTCCTTTTTCATTTTCCCTATATCCCAATATACCTTGTTCCATTTTTCCCGTCTTAAATTCCCAAGGAGAATTGGCGTCAGGCAGAAAGCTGGGCCATAAAAAGAAGCAGCCAAAACCTTGTACAGTATGAAAACATATTGCACCGACCCCAAATAAAATTGGAATAAGTGTGATGATGAATATTATTAGTTAAAATATATTATATATATAAATGTACTTACTAAGTATTAACAGCTAATATGTGATCATGTGTTTTGTATTGATAGCTTGATTGTAACTCCATTGAATGCATTCCTTTATAATCATCGATATCGTATGTTCGTTCCGCTGAAGCCACGGAGTCTATCTGTAAAATAAGAATAAGATTTTTTTTTTAAATTTAAGGAAATTGAAAGGGGTGATAATCAGTCAGGTCACCACTGTTAAAGAACGGTGTTATGTCCCTCCAACACAAAAGCAGAATCCTCTGACCAATCAAGCTGATCATTGCTGGCGGACTACGGCCCAACGGTTGATGTTGTCAAGTTGTACATATGTATACTAATCGGTGCGAGAACTTTCATTGTGCGATACTAGATCAGTAGTTTCTATGTAGTTCAGCTTGACTTGGCCAAATGGCGCTGAAGTATGTTTTGTTGTATGTGACACGGGTCTTTCAAAGTCAAATATCAAAATCATTCATTTCAATTTTGAATTGTCAGGAGTAGGAGTCTGTCAGAATCAGTCCTCCGTGAAGCTCGTTGCCAGTGGAATGGATACGTGTATCCTATGGAGAATAACAGGCAAGAAACTCCAAGAACACTCTTTTTCTTTCACTTTGCTTATAAGTGCCAGTTGAGACTATACCATTAAGTTTTAAAATATTTAAAAAGTAGTTTTATAGGGACACAAACTGAGTTAAAGGAGACAGTCTGGCTTGCACTCTTGCAAGTTTTACTAATTATTATCCATGATTTGAAAAGAATACCTTAAGAAGAATATTTGCGGAA
Organism: Euplagia quadripunctaria; assembly: GCA_963859945.1. NCBI lineage: Eukaryota > Metazoa > Arthropoda > Insecta > Lepidoptera > Erebidae > Euplagia > Euplagia quadripunctaria. Next base: position 3,274,355 of record OY982586.1, read on the forward strand.
GTAATTGCCCGCGTGTGAGTGCACTGGAGGTACCTTAGACCCTATAGATGACCGCAGTTACAAGGCATTGTTAATATTATGTAATACTTTACAGTATTACTTAATTATTTGAGCTACTTAAACTGTAGATGGAAATAATATGGCAAAATAATATTTTAAAGCAACGCTATGTTCGTAAGTTCTTCTTGTTATTGTAAAATAATATGATAGCAATAAAGTTATCGGTCTATAATAGCGGTAATATAATAGCTACCTTTTGTTAGAAGAACATTACAACTAACTAGCTTTTATATCAATTAAGTGGAATTTATAATACTTAAGTCTCATTAACTTGGCTTGTCAAATCATGCATTGTAACATTCAAATGATAGATATGGAGGTGCCAGGGGATGGATTATGACGGGGCCTATGAAATAAAAGAGTCTCGTTCCTATCCAGGGCCACCCGTAAGCTCAGCGTCTCGATGCATACGACCACGGAAGAGACGGAAGAGACTCGCTCGTTGGCATAGCAAATTACGCTTAGCCCGGGGGATCTCGATGGGCCCAGTCGTACCCGATGTTTTTTGTTATTAACATTGAATTTGTACAATGTTTCGAAGTGACTTATAAATTTATTTTTGTTACCAATAAATAATACACGACGTAATCCTTACAATAGCTCTTCCAGCGTAGTCTGACGACCAGGGTACGGAACTCCAGCTACTTCTACTGCCGGCCGTGGGGACCCGCAGACTGGTATACTTCTTCACCATACTACCTTGGGACAAGTAGATCATAGCGCATATATCGTCTAGGCATGGCTGTAACATAAACGGAAACATGAGGATCCTTCAACCAAGCGAGGTTATGCCACGCCGCGGCCAGTGTCGAATAACAATAATTATGTATTAGAGGCACGGCGTAGTACTTTAAGCTTTGATATAGCTCAGGAATTTGTTGATTTCTTTACTGATATTGCAATCAAAACTACTGAAAAACTGTCTTCTTACACATTGTGATAAACATGACTGAAGATCTGTTCAGAATGTCCATCAAAACTTTCCAATCTATTATTGAAACTTCCGCTCTCTTCTTAGAGTTAACATTTAATTGTATTTATGTTTGGATCAAGGAATTTTTCCTGATCTCATTAAACAGTAAAATCATACCGCTTTTAAATCCGAAGACAGTAAAGATTCAAATAATTATATGACAGGTTTAGGATAGATTTTTGAAAATTTTATGCTTAATCAGTTTAGGTTATTTAGTTAATAAAAATCTAAGTAACAAAAACACCAATAAAGGAGGCCAACATGTGATACGTTACCTCATTGATAGAGTATGTTCCGCTGTTCTTCGTAACTTGGAAATTAATTGAGATCGCTCTCTTCAAGTTTACCGACCAAGCTGGCTCGTCGTAGCCCACGTATATTGATTTAATATAACCATTTTCCTTTAAAAATAACAAAAAAATTAAACTATCAAAACATAATGAAAGCCTGTAGGAAAATTTCTAAACTAAATTAAAATATTTAAAAAAATCTTCTTTTTTTATGGTATAGGGGGCAAACGAGCAGACGAGTCACCTGATGGTAAATGACTACCACCGCCCAAAAACACCTACAACTTCAAAAGTCACAAGTGCCTTGCCGGCCTTTAAGGTGGGAGTAGGGGAAGGGGGGAATAAGGGGAGAGAAAGGGAGAGAGGAAGAGGGAAGGGTTAGGGCCTCCGGTAACCTCACTCACTGCCCAAAAAGCAATGCAACCATTGCTTCACTTCCGATTTTCTGTAAGGCCGTGGTATCACTCCAGTCGAGCCGGGCCCATACGTGCCGAAGTATGGCTCTTCCACTGTATACTTCAGACTTTTTGTTTAAAAAATTAGGTTAATTCTAGGTCTAAGGTTTCTCTGTAACACGTTTTACATGCATATATGGAATACATATATAATTAGGAGACACAATCATAGTAACAACAGGGGAACAATCGTGATGTGAAGGAAATAAATTCGTTTTTTTACCTGATAATCTAACTCCCACGGATCTTTTAAACACTTCTTATCGGAATGTCCTCTATCATGTATTTCCGAAGTTGTTAATGGATGTACTATCTCCTGGAAAAAAAGACAACCACATAAAACCTGTTTTAATATATCCAGTAAGAAATGAATCTTCGTAACGAAATTACAAGCTGGGAAAATATTGCGTAACATAATATATGTAATTGTTACTGTAAAAGCCCGAACTACGGTAAATCTTATGATATTCCAGTAAAACCTAAGATTTATAATCATCGTTCTCTTCGAAGTTTTATCGCCATCCTCACGGTAAAGGCCCATTCACACATATCAGTGAAGTCACAGTTCCGGCACAGTACCGCCACTATAGTAATTATTACATTCTTCATGAACGCATCCACACCTCTAAGTGTCAGTGACGGCACTGTCACCGAGAGCACTGTGCCGTCACTGACACTGACAGGTGTGGATGAGTTCATAGCGAATGTATGAAAGAATAATTACTACGGTGGCGGTACTGTGCCGGAACTGTGACTGCACTGATATGTGTGAATCGACTTTTAATCTTATTTTTAACTAGCTACGTGCCGGATCGTTAAAAATGTATATTCGCAGATACGGATACAAATATAGATTATTAGTGTTTAGATCTGCGATACGGATACGAATCTCAAGTTTTTTTCTCAATTATTGCCAATACCCGTGACCCTGAAACGACTGTTGACGTTGAGGCCTAAATATCACGACATGTTGGAAACATCTTGCTTCTTTTAAATAATTATTTAAGTACACGTGTTGCAATGGTTTGGGCTTTGATCTCATTATAAAGATAATCAAATAATACCTTATAATTGTTGATAATATTAATAAGGCGCTACATTAGATACTGAAATATTTAATTTTATCAAAATAAATGTAGAATTTCATAAACGTACTAAAATATAATAATGTAAAAGATCCGTTCAAGATCTGCCAAAGGTAACGGATACAGACTTTTTTTCTCCCTCGGATATCCGCGGTTACGGATACCGAAATCCGACACATCACTAGTTTTTACCACAGAGACTGTAAATGTTTAAAACATTGACATGATTACTTTTAAACTTCCGCGTTCTATGATATACTCGTTTATGCATTTATACGGGAATTAACGCGATCACGAAATAATTGTTATCTACCGGTGTCGATGACGGAGGGCGTGCACCACTGAGCCAGTCAGCCTGTGACCACGGCCAGTGCAACCTGCTCGAAACGTCAGGCAATTCAGAGGTATATAATACCTATTTCGTGATCGCGTTAATTCCTGTATAAATACATAAATAAGTAAATACCACAGTAGCTGTAAAAAACGGCCTCCTACAGACATGCTTGTTGAAATGAAAACTTCTTTAGGCACGTTTGTGCACTTCTGCTATTTGGAAAAAGTACTGAACTCGTGACCGTCACGCTAATAATACATATATAAATCCACTAGAGGGCGCTAATCTAAACATTGAGTTCTGTCAGCTCCTTATTAATGAATGTCACCAACCTGCTAATGTGACGTTTTAAGTTCGTCATTTCGTTTAAGTTTTCATTTCTGTCGGTAGTCCCATGACTGCCTATTTTTTTTTATTTTGAAGACACTATGTTCATTTTCAATATATTCGCTTCACGCATAGCGGGAGAATACAAATAAATACCTGGCTCCGAATTCTTACCTTCAAACCTTGAAGATACATTCTGGCCTTCGTAAAATTGTCATACACCTGTACATGGAGGTGAGCTTCCAGCTGCCAGCAGGTGGCACGCTGTCGAGGAGTCCAGGTGCCCGTAGAAACATTACTCTTCAATGAGAAGATATAGTTCCTGTGCTCCTGAGGGAAGAGCAGTCGAAGCCCTCTGTTCGGTTGTGCTGATGTTGAAACTGTTACTGGAAATATATTTTATAATATGTTATTTATCGACTGGTCTATTGGTTAGTGACTCTGACTGCTAAGCCAGAGGTCGTGGGTTCGATTCCCACCCAGGACAAATAATTGCGTGATGAGTCTGTGTGAGTTCTGTGTCTGGATGTAATTTATCTATAATATGTATTTATTTAGTAATATATAAGTATGTTTATCAGCAATCTGGTTACCATAGTACAGGTTCTGCCTAGTTTGGGATCAGACGGCCGTGTGTGACATGTGTGAAGTTATTATTATTATTTTTTATTTACATTCGTTGCTAGTGGTTTACGACGCGTTAATTCATTAATTCCCTCGATGAAAAGTATTTCATCCAGGGAATTAATTTACTACATTAACGAGTACCCTCTATGCCATTATTAGTATCCCTATCAATGTGTATGCAAAATTTCTTGATGATAGGTTTATTATGTGAGGCGGAAAACCATTACAAACAAACAGATAAATAAACTCACATTCACATTTATAAAATTAGGATGAAATTAGTTTTGTTATAGAATATCATAAATTACTTACAGTAAATGAAAACAGCCAACAGCTTTAAATACATTTCGGTTATTCTGAAAATTTAAAATATCGTTATATTAATACGTGAAGAGAATTATTTGTACGTCTTTTTAAGAAAATTTCGCGAACGTAGTAACGTGAATTTTGGAATATTTACAGTTTATATATAGAAGAAGTGCAGAAAGCTAAATTTTTTAAACAATATGTCTTACAACTTTAAAAAATACGTGAAAACGGCTTAATGGAATTACAGGCGTCCAGTATATGATATTACCTGTCATGGTAATGGTGGTCTATACAATGACAGCTCAAGTTATACTGGCCAACGAAAAAACCATGGTCGAAATTCGACCACAAGGCCATCTCTAGTAATGAATAAATACAAGTTTACGGCGACATCAACTTATTTCTTGGAAGTTTAAAAGTAAATAAACTTCTGTCTCAGTATAGGATAGAAACTGGTCGGTCCTGGTTGTTGGAAACGGACCCGGCGGGTTGCTTCACCTTTTAAAGACCCCCGTCGGGTCCAAAACTATTCGAGCCTCCCCGAAATACACAAGTTAAACCCTATATCTTTAATTAATATGGTCTAACCATAGTTCGAAACTGCAGCGTAAAATATCAAATACCACACCAGTTTATTTTTCTTTAAAATTATATAATTTGTTTCTGACTAAATTCGTTGTTGGTGTCAAGATAATTCAACTTTCCTAAGGATTAGCCTAGTGTCGCGCTGGGTGCATAGACATATGAATAGACCGCGGAAGAGGGGCCTGATATGCGAAAGATGGATGAAAAGAGAGTACTGCCATACGTGGTCCTTCTGTCTCTTTTTAGGCGCACAATAACATAACACGTAGATTATTTTTAGATGCTTTGTTATCTGTGAATTAATATAAAGTGTGTGATATGTAAATCTAAATCAACTTCATTTGAGAAATGTATTTTTCAAACGTACTACGTTTAAAAATAATACTGTTAACCTAAAAATATAATTTTCTTCCTAAGAAACTCACTATTTATTCTACTAATATTATATATACTAATATATATATATATAGTAACATTGAAGCTTTCTTCTTTTCTCCAGTTGCATCGGATGAGATCAAAAGACCATATTATCTATAAAATCAAAGGCTGTAGGCTGTGATGATATAAATCGGTTCATGATAGTCATTTTAGACCAGCTTCTGCCAGTAATTACCCACATAGTAAATTTTTCCCTTGACTCCGGACTCTTCCCAGCCGTATGGCGCAAGGCTTACGTTCGCCCTCTTCCGAAGATACCTAATCCTTTCCTTCCTAATCATTTCCGACCCATATCAATCCTCCCTTTCCTATCCAAAGTCCTTGAGACATGTGCTCAGAAACAGCTCTCCAAGTTTATCCTTCATAATAATATCCTCAGTCCATATCAATCGGGATTCAGACCTGGGCATAGCACAGTTACTGCTATGCTTAAAATGTCTAGCGATGTTAGGAGTGGCGTGGAGGATGCAAAACTAACCGTTTTAGTCCTAATCGACTTCTCTAATGCATTCAACACCGTAAACCACGACATCCTAGTATCCATCCTCACTCATTATATGGTCTCCTCTGATGCACTGGAATGGTTTTCATCTTATCTTCGTGGACGTCAACAGTCAGTCCGCATCGATGAATCATCATCAAGTTGGTGTGAACTTGACACTGGTGTTCCACAAGGTGGCATTCTGTCTCCATTATTATTTTCGATGTTTATCAATCTCATTACTTTCGAACTTCAGTGTGCGTATCACTTGTATGCGGACGACCTTCAAATTTATTCTCTAGCTAGGCTGGATAATTTGCCAGAAGCAATTCACAATGTGAACCGTGATTTGGAGGCCATCAAAATCTGGTCTGAGCGTTTTGGCGTATGTGTTAATCCGTCCAAATGCCAAGCAATTATAATGGGCAGTCCACGAATGGTTGGCAGAATGGACACTTCAATACTGCCCGCCGTGGTTTATAATGGGGCCATTTTACCAATCAACTCATCTATCAAAGACCTCGGCTTATGGATTGACTCTACTCTGTCCTGGCAACCTCACATTGCGAACGTCAGTCAGAAAGTCACCGGGACCTTGCGATCACTCTATCGACTTAAAAACCTTCTCCCGACCAGCACTAAGTTAAAACTTTTACAGTCCTTGATCTTCCCTATCCTCGATTACGGTGATGTGTGCTATCTCGACCTGAATGCAGATCTACTCAATAAACTAGACCGACTTCTCAATAATTGCATTCGGTTCATTTTCAATCTTCGTAAGTACGACCATGTGTCTACTTATCGTTCCCAACTGTCATGGTTACCTATACGTCAGCCTTGTAGCCTACGTGCTTTGACTACACTTTATTCTCTACTTAATAACCCTACAGCCCCCACATATCTGACCTCACATCTTCAACTTCAATGTTCCAACCATGACAGAGATCTTCGCTCCACAAATAATCTTTTACTCCTATGCCCTACACACACTTCTTCTCTTGTTCACTCTTCATTCGCTATCCATTCTATCTTACTATGGAATGCGCTCCCTCCTCAGATTAGGATGTCCACCAACAGAGACACGTTTAAAGCAAAGGTCCGTGAATTTTACAGGAAACAGTTGGCAGAAATATCATAACCTCGTAACTAAAGGTATATTTTGTATCTATATATAGTATTTATTTATATATATATTATATCTGTAAGTATTTATGTATTATGTATAAGCAATTGTATTTGTAAGTATAACTATATTTAAGAAATTTGTTCTCATACACCTGCCATGTCCCTCTCTGAATCATCCAAAGGTTGACTGGTAGATAATGCCATGTGGCATTGAGTCCGCCTCGTGCACTGTAAACTGCAGGAAGTTTTTAAATAAATAAATAAATAAATTATAAACGTGAAAGTTTGTGAGGATGTATGGATGTATGTATGTATGGTTGTTTGTTACTCTTTCACGCTAAAACTACTGAACTGATTGCGAAGAAACTTGGTATGTAGATAACTGGAGACCTGGATTAACATATATGCTACCTACTTTTTATCTCGATATTCCCACGGGGTCGGGACTTACGCGGGTGAAACGGCGGGGCGCTGCTTGTACATAATATATTGATTGAGCACACGCGTTTTGTAAGTACACGCCCTAGAAAAGGATAGAGGGACCACGTATAGCAGCGTTCTCTTTTTATCGAACTATCGCAACCACTTACATGATAGTCCCATTCCTAGCGCGGTCTATACTTATATGTCTATGTGATGGGTGTTTTCGTGAGTCACTGTTGTTTATTAAATCCTGGTCTACAGGAGTGACAGCAGTGGGAATGTTTGAAGCATTAATGTCATACCATAGACACACACTAATGCCATCCCTTAAGTACACTTACGTACGTAATTACATATGTCGCATCTTCGGTCATTAATACGGATGCTTAGAGCGCCCTCTATAATAAATTCACCGGAAAGGATCAGCGCCATCTATCGGCGTTACGCAGAGTCTAGGCAGAGTTGGCTTGCTCACTTCACGTTTGGTTACCGCCGAGTCAACACTAACCTAGGAACCGTACAGTGTTTCTTTGCGTGTTTACAATGCATCAGTGATTAAATATCAAAAGAGAGTTTTCTCATCGCCCGTACCCACATTGTGCCCACATTGTGCCTAGTCCTGTGCTCAAGATTCGACACATATATTATAAAAAAACGCGTGAGATGTTTTTAGGACACCCAGTTTGGAACAAAGTTTCTTTCGCTATATACGTAATTATTCGATGGATTGACTAAATTGTATCAAAATATAGTAAAAATGGCGACTTCCACGTACAGCAAAAACATACTCCAACATCATCTAGCGAAGATGAGATGAACTACACTCGTTTTCGTCGTCGTGTTCGTCGGAGAGCCATGCTTTGGCACATATGGGCCGGCTCGACCGGAATGATACCACGGCCTCACAGAAATCCGGCAGTGAAGCAATGCTTGCATTACTTGTAGCCACGTGAGTGAGGTTACCGGAGGCCCTAACCTTTCCCTCTCCCCCTCTCCCCTATTGTCGCCCTTCCCCTCTCTTCCCCCTCTCCCCCCTCTTCCCCTACTTCCACCAAAAGGGCGGCAACGGACTTGTGACTCTTGAGTTGCAGGTGCCCATGGGCGGCGGTGGTCATTTGCCATCGGGTGACCTGTCTGCTCGTTTGCCCCCTATACCATAAAAAAACTACATAGTAACTACTAATTCTGCATCGCGCTATGTAATTCTTGCGCCGATTAGTATATAATATAGAACTTCTCAACATCAAATGTTGGGTTGCGGTCCACCAGGTATGATGCTTAGCCTGGTCAGAGGACCTCCCCCCCCTTTGTGTTGGAGGTACACCTCAACTGTTCCTCCACATACATAATATAAAAACTCAAAATTAAAATTGCGCCACCTCTAAAAGTTGCCATAACTAATATACGGATATATTTGGCATATAAGATATATAGCAGTACAGGCGTAAAAATAGAATAAATCAACTCGCGGTCAGTATTTTTCGTTGCGTTAACACTTTTATCCAGTTCCACTTGTAACGTGAGGTAAGGAATTTCGTTCCAAAAATATTAGACGCACCGTGAGTTAAAAAACTTAACGTTCCTATAAAATTGTACTATCAAATCCTTAAATATTGTTTTTTAACCTGACTGCTAGTTGTTTCATTATTTGAACGCGCTATGCGTTCAAATAATGAAACAAATTCTTCATATTTATTACACGCTTTATATTGGCTTCACTTGTATGTTTGTTTGTTTGTTTGTAACCGACTCCTTTGGGCGCAATTTTGACCCACTTTAAACAGCCAGATTTCATTCAAATTTTGCACACGTGTCAAAGACCGATGACAATGCAATAATTCGATTAATTTTTTTATTTTTTTTAGTTGAATTTCCTATAAAAGCGTGTTTTTAGGTTTTTAAAATAAAATTATTAAATGAGCATGGACACGGAAACACTTATACAAACACCTGGACCTTCAAAAAACCGTAGGCTAGTCTCCATAAAGCAAGAATGTAAGATGACTCGGAGTTCCCGGATATTGCCAGTTCGAGGTACGGGTGCGACTCTGACCTGCTCGATCTCCCCAATCGAACAATATGTATACACCTTTCCCATTCAATATACTCACAATTTTCCCACCATTAATTCCCAAAATTCCCGGTTGACAGCAATATAGGCTTGCCCCTATTAAGTGTGTTACCCCTATGGTGTTTATTACGCATCTATCTCTCCTTCAGGGATACAGGTGTGGGTATATATAAGCGGTTACCAGCACCTATCCGACGTCACTTGTCCGTTGCCCCCGGAGGGGCTCTAGTGACCCCAATTACTAGTAGAAATACCCCATTAACCTAGCAGATCTGATTCACCAAGGTCTTCTGTAGATTGAGCAGAAATCATCACGATTCTACGATCACATATATGTATCTATATCTGTTGCTACTGACTGTCACTAATACTCGAAATAGCAAGCACTGACGTCATTAAATACACATTTAATGATTTATACATACACACACGCACAAGCCCGCACACACACCCACACACAGAGACTCACACACACACACTCACACACACATACCCTAACACTTAAATATCTTCTAAGATTACCTTTTCACATTAACTTGTAGTATTTTAAATACATAATATATTGTTGCGACACATCCCTCAAACCCTAGCTGTAACACTAAGGAGAGTCTGAAGATTTGTCACACAGGCTTCGAACCTACTACAAACTCCAGCTCTCACTAAGGTGTAATTTATGTTGTACTATTTAGTCATGAACCAATGTACCCAACCTTATTGAGAGCAATAAACATTATTATTATTATTAAATAATAATAAAATACTTACATTTAGTTACACTATCACATAAAAACTTTCACTTTTGCGACAATTATTAATAATAAATAATTATTATTTTAGTACTATTATCACTAGTTGTGGCGTGTCGTTGAACATCGCCAAGTAAATGAGACTGTTCAATGTAGGCTGGCGAAAGGACATAAGTCCTTAATTAAAGAAAATAATATTTGGTTTAACAAAAGGATCGTGGCTAAGTGGTAACCGAGTAGGTTAGCACATTACAAGGTTAAGGTGTGTCTATCGGGTGTTGCGGAAGAATGCAATGGCAATTCTCACTCCCCCGATAATAGCAAGTAGCGGAACACCGGAGTGGTTTTTAGTCGGTAAGAGTCCGACAGACCAGTTCAGTACCCCCCAAGGGCGGAGGAGATCCATGAGGATCTTCCACCTCGTCACCAAAAAAAGAACAGGTCAGTCTTAGGATGAGTGACCATTTATAACACATTGAAACCCCTCCGTGCCTCGGACAACACGGTAAGCCGTTAGACCCGGTTGCCATTCGAAAGATGAATATTTGGTGTAACAAAGAAAACTAATTAAGCTAAGCCAAAGTAAATAATTTTAATTTCTTCGTATTTTGCATTAACAACAAAAAATATCTTGGGTTATTTCGTTTTGCAATGTTTGCAATGACAAGTATTTTTGTTTCAGATATGGAATTTTAAGACAACGTTCCCTGGTCACTTACACTGGACTCCCTTTTTTGCCCTCTGTTTCCCTCTTATCCCAAACATATTCCCCCAAACCACTTTTCAATAGAACCTTCTTAATATTGGAACATATGTAAAGTGTCGTTCAAACTTCTTCACATTTAACTGTATTTTGCCTCTCTTTTTAATTTTTTACACAGGATCCAGTTTATAATTGAGTACATATTGTTATTTCCAAAATAAATCTCTAAAAATGCCCTAGCTCACTTCGCTCTTTTTGGTAGAAATCAACCACCCAAAGAAAGGTCGTCCAGGCCTAAAAAAAACCGGGTAAAGGATTTTTAACAACAACAGAAGACAATTCACACACTACAGTGTAAGTACTGCAGAAAATAGCAATGGCTAGCGAGAACTAACAGTGTACCATGTGCTGTTTGTGCTTTTCGAGATCACAGCTTACGCAATAAACGTCCCTAAGTGTATGCTAATAATGGGTGCTTGTTCTGTGAATGGATCTCTCAAGAACTATTCCGTTTGGTAGACTTTCGAACTTTTACTTAGCACTAAGAGCATTGGCAATGACGTCACACAATAGCCGCACGCCCACATAGGTGTATGTATGAAGTAATATCAATGTATTGGTATATATTTAAATTCTAAAATATTGTTTATAATTATTATTAACTAGCTGACCCGTTCAACTTCGCGTTTGTAAATTTTTTGTGGTTGCTTATAGCCTTCCTTGGGCTATTTAACACTAAAAGATTTTTTAATACGAACCAGTAGTTCCTGAGATTGACGCGTTCAACTGAACAAAGCATCTCTTCAGCTTTATAATATTAGTATAGATTAGAAAATTACATGTTTTTATTTTTGAAGCTAAAAAGTTTTGATAAAGTGGTTAATTAGCATTCGTGTTTGAGTCGAATAGCAAAGATTCAGTGCTGAGTCAGACCCGAAATCTGGAACTGCGTCAAATAGACGGTGGTAAGCCCGTCTCTTACGTGCTGCTCGTGTGCTCTACTTCTGCTTACCCTATAAATATACTTTATATTCACCTACAGACTATACAAATTACTCTGCAACTGCGTCGAGTGTTGTAGGTTCGATTTTCACAAAGTTCTTTTAAGTTATACTTATTTTAGCGCGTTATGAAAAAATGATGAGAGTAAATTTTTACGTTGCGCGCTCACGCCGTCACGAAAAACCGACACCCTGAAGTTAGCTAGTCAAGTTTAGTTTTTCAAAAAAAGTTACCAACTTCACGATAGTGATAAAAATGGTTTTTACATATTACCTTGTACGTTTGTAAAATTTGAGGTTAGTTGACGGTATGTATTATTTATTATGATATTTAAATAAACTTTATTTAACTAGATAAAAGTATAACTTCTTACGTGCGTACATAAGTACACACACTTTTTTATATTCTAAGTCTGCGTGTACTTCAAGTGCGTTAAATGTATTGTTGTATTCATTTGCAGATAATTATCAGGATTATTTCTTTAAAAAGCGAGAAATAAAAATAATGTTTTGCTCTTTATTTTAAATATCAAACTTATACCACTTCTCTTTATCCGTGTTATCAAAAGGCGTTGATAAGTCAGTTGACCTATGAACCAATGAATGAAAGACTCATTACCAACCGTCCAGTATCACAAGACCTCACATATTACTAACATTGACTTCTCTTGTGGAAGAAAACATTCAACTTCCTAAGGGGGTGGAAGGTCTTCAATACTGGACATCATTTAACTTAATTTTTTCTTAAGTTGCATAGCGTACAAGGCCACAAATTGTTGATACAATGTTCGTTAGTTATTTTGCCCAAATGCGACTTAATTTTTCCTTTATTTTCCTTCATTTCAGATACATTTTAGACTATCTACTTAATGCATTGTAAGATTTGATTTTCTAGATAAAGTTATGATATGATGATGAAGGGCGTACCCAGTGGCAGAGGATATCAGCTGGTTTGTCTTCCAACGTACATATTAAGTTTATTTTTGAAGTGAAAACTTCTTTAGGCACGTTATGCACTTTTGCTATGGGAAAAAGCACTGAACTCGTGACCGTCACGCTATTAATACATATATAGATCCACTAGAGGGCGCTAATCTTGACATTGAGTTCTGTCAATCAAGTTTTATAAATTCAAACATTACGACTATTATTCGGTGTGTAACCGACAGAACTATAAAAAACAATAATTAAATATTAATTAGAGATCGCGTGGCGGTCGAATTTCGACCATGGTTTATTTCATTGGCCAACATTACTTGACCTGTCATTGTATAGACTTTTGTACCATGACAGGTCAAAATATATACTGGACACTCATAGCTGTATGTACCCATTTTTGTATTTTTTTTAACTTTGTAGCAAATTTTGTTCAAAAATTTTAGCATTCGTCACTTCTTCTCTGTGTAAACTATAAGTGTGCGAAATTTCATACTCCTCCGTTGGCCCAATTTTCGTAAAAAGGGATCCAAAGTTTTCGCTTTAGGTATTAATATATAGATAAAACACTATAGATTTCTATGTTTTATATAATATAAAACATATTTCCTTTCTTATCAGTTACTGATAACGTTCTATCAGTATAGTATTACGCTTTTCACGGTTAGCACTCACAGATTTACTGATATCTTACGAGAAAACGGTTCTAAAGTGTCTTATCACACGATTTTATGACCACTGAGTTTGTTAAAATTATTTTAAACGACCCGGACTCGAACCTGTCATAGCGATAGGACATCACTATTTAACACTCCGACGCGATATATATATTTTTTATGATATAGGCAAACGAGCAGACGGGTCACCCGATGGTAAATCACTACCGCCGCCCATGAGCACCTGCAACTCAAGAGTCACAAGTGCGTTGCCGGCCTTTGGTAGGTAAGGTAGGAGTAGGGGAACAGGGGAAGAGGAGAAGAGCGAAGGGTTAGGGCCTCCGGTAACCTCACTCACTCGGCGAAAGGCAAGGCAGTTTTCTGTGAGGCCGTGGTATCACTCCTGTCTAGCCGGCCCATACGAGCAGACGGGTCACCTGATGGTAAATCACTACCGCCGCCCATGAGCACCTGCAACTCAAGAGTCACAAGTGCGTTGCCGGCCTTTGGTAGGTAAGGTAGGAGTAGGGGAACAGAGGAAGAGGAGGAGAGCGAAGGGTTAGGGCCTCCGGTAACCTCACTCACTCGGCGAAAAGCAAGGCAGTTTTCTGTGAGGCCGTGGTATCACTCCTGTCTAGCTCGCCCATACGTGCCGAAGCATGGCTGTCCCACGATGAATATACGCGATGTTTCTTTTGTCGCAAACACCATGTATTGTTCAAGGCTCGAACTTCCTGTCAACATCCAGTTCGATCTACTGGTATGCGACCTTGACGTGTTTGACCTTGAGAATACAGCTACAATTTTTTTTTTTATGGTTTAGGAGGCAAACGAGCAGACGGGTCACCTGATGGTAAATGACTACCACCGCCCATGGGCACCTGTAACTCAAGAGTCACAAGTGCGTTGCCGCCCTTTTCCCACCTTGAATAGGGGAAGAGCGGGAAGATGGGAAAGGGGGATTAGAGGGGAGGAGAGGAGGGAGAGGGGAAGAACGGGAATAGTTGAGAGGGCAGGGTTAGGGCCACCGGTAACCTCACTCACGTGGTGAAAAGCAATGCAAGCATTGTTTCACGGCCGGTTTTCTGAGAGGCCGTGGTATCGAGCGGAGTCGAGCCGGCCCTTACGTGCCGAAGCATGGCTCTCCCACGTATAAACATAAGTTCTGTTTTATACAATAGAGTTAACAGGGAATTAAATATTTATCCCCTCACCGCCCGAGAATGTAAACGTTCGAGGAAAGTCTGGCCAAGCACTTTTACTAACGAAAACCGGACAAGAAAAGAGCGTACTCCTATCTCAAAGGCCGGCAACGCACTTGACTCTTGAGTTGCAGGTGTCCATGGGCGACGGTATTCACTTACCATCAGGTGACCCGTCTGCTCGTTTGCCCCCTATAATATAAAAAAAAGTGCGAATCTGACTCGCGCACCGAGAGTTTTTTTTAATTTTTTTTTAAAGACATCTCTCGCATTAGGAATAACTCCTGTGTCGCGGGGGACTTTACAAACATACAAACAACAGACACAAAGAGAACACCCAGACTCGAGTGGGAATCGAACCCACGTCCCATGGCATAGCAGTCAGGGGTCGTAGGGTTCCGTAAGCAAAGAAACTTATATACGTCCATCTTGGCAATCCAATCTCAAAGACATTTGCCCGTCTTTTTCGAAAGACAAACTTAACTTTGCAGCTGCGATGTACGACAAAATGAACAATCCAACCGCAAAATATAATCGAAAGTTTATGCGAATGTTACACATTGAAATAAAACTATTTTTAACGGATACTATCCGGCTGCTGAAAAGCAACTGAAACGTCCGGATCAGTGTAAATAGTAAAATAACACCAAATAAATCGCGATAGAATCCGTTAAAAATAGTTTTATTTCAACGCAAAATATAAGTTTGTAATCACAAAATCTTTTTTTTTTTGTGATAAAACAACAAATTTTCTACTTTCGTATTTTTCCCTTCAGACCTTACTTCTTATCAAATTTCATGATTCTAGGTAAATGGGAAGTACCCTATAGGTTTACGACCCGAAACCTATAGGGTACTTCCGGGTGACCTAGAATTGTCAATTTTGGTTAAAAGCAAGGTCTTACAACACGAGTAAAGGGAAAATGCCGAAAAAGTTGAAAATTAAAGTAATTTTTGGGACTTAAAAGTTTTCGCGACCACCTTGGGAAATACCCTTATATACCCTTTCAAACAAAAGAAGAATTTTCCAAATCGGTCCAGGCATCTTTGAGTAATCGGTGAACATACATAAAAAAATGAATATATACAGTGGAACATAGAACCTGCTCCTTTTTTGAAGTCGGTTGAAAATAGACTTTATCCTTTGCCAAGGCCCCATGAATCTTTATAGGTACAAAAAAAAAAACCTAGGAATTGCTTAAGCGTAGATAGATATACTCGTACTTTCGCATTTCTAATATTAAATACTCTCTGTTGTCGCCACTTGAAATTTCGGTGGCATCTTTCCCACGGAAACCGTACATTTTGACGGGATAAAAAGTGACTATAATCTATCTATGTGCCAAATTACATCGAGATCCGTTCAGCCGTTTTTGCTTGAAAAAGTAAGAATCATCCATCCAACCTCAAAAACGTTCACCTTATATCATAACTAGTAACCCGCCCCGGCTTCGCACGAGTAGCAGAGATATCTTCAACAATCATCAACATATTTCAATCAATTTACACAAAATGTTAACAAATTATACACCTAAACCTTCCTCTATATTTCTAAATACATACATATTATAAATAAATTACACTCAGACAGAACAAATGATCGTGCTCATCACACAAATATTTGTCCTGGGTGGGAATCGAAGCCACGACCTCTGGCTTAGCAGTCTGTCAGGCACTAGACCAACAGGCTATGTAGTGATGTAGTGATGACATGGATTGGATTTTGATTTCTGACTAACTTTAATAACGTAGAAAATTCCTAAAAAATAAAATAATGCTCAAAAGTTATAAAATGGACCACGAATGCCAATAATGTTAAAAAATAGGATTCGAACCCGCTAGGCACGCTTATTAATCTAACGCTTCTACCCAACAGCCGTTTTCAACCCGCATACATTAGAAACGATAACAAAAACATCAAATAAGACTCGTTTAACTAATACATATTACAAGTACTGACTTCGCTTGGAACGGTAGCTAAGATATAAATGCCTTCGACAGTATTTTCCACTTAGCGGTGTAATACCAAAAAGATAATGTGGTGTAATGGCACAAACACGCACGCGTCCGGTGTGACGTTGTGCACTTGTACACTATAAGCGGATTAATTACATTCATAGCGTCTTCCCGAGGGCTATTTACCTGGCAATACTGTAGAAAATGCTCTCGCGTGTAGAGATAATAAATATATTAGATTGCGTTCGCAGTCTATGTACATAAACTTTAATTTAATCGTGATTGTGAAATAAATAGTCGCTTAAAAAGCTATACCCACTTCTACGTAGTTATATAATTGTCATAATTTCAGTCATAGACGCCCATTACACGGTAGGTTTTGCTGTCAGTTTTGCCACAGTCAAAACGGTGATTGACGAATAACCTATCGTCTAAAGCCGTGAATGACGGTTGCATGATGAGATTTTAATGTGGATATTATTTCATCAATCACCAACGAACCATCCATTAAGACTTTTGGTAATAATTGACGTTTGCATGAGCGTCTATGGGACACCTTAGGGTGGTCGCTGCTTAAAAAACGCTTTTACAAAGACATGAAATGCGTATTTTAGAATTGAAATGCTATATTTAGTTAAATTTTATAGTATAATAAGTCTTTAAAATTTATATAATTCAATTCATTCCCACGATTTTAATATCCGCATGATTAAAAGTAAATTTAAAAAAATAGGCAGTCATGGGACTGCTGACAGAAGTGAAAACTTAAACGAAACGACGAACTTAAAACGTCACATTAGCAGGTTGGTGACATTAATTAATAAGGAGCTGACAGAACTCAATGTTTAGATTAGCGCCCTCTAGTTCATCATATGTATTATTAGCGTGACGGTCGCGAATTCAGTGCTTTTTCCCGATAGCAAAAGTGCACAAACGTGCCTAAAGATGTTTTCACTTCAAAAAACATTAATATGATACAAAAACGAATCGTAGCAAACGTGGAAATGCTTACAGCCTAGTCATGGACAAACAGACATGTTTTAATATTATTACGTATACCATAGACTATAAATAGAGATGATTTTACAAGTTTTACGTAGTACGTGAATATGGAAAAGTGTATTTTAATATTAATTTTGATTTTATCTATATTTAACAATGGTATGTTATTTATTTGTATTTAAAAACTAGTCTATAAAGTTTGTATAGCTTTATATATAGTTTCATAATATCGCCTCCCGGCAAAAAAAGTGTCATATCACAAAAAAAGTGTCATATCGCATAAAGTGTTTTTGTGGGAGAGCCTTGCTTCGGCACGTATGGGCCGGCTCGACTCCGCTCGTTACCACGGCCTCACAGAAAAAACGGCCGTGAAGCAATGCTTGCATCGCATTTCGCCGCGTGAGTGAGGTTACCGGAGGCCCTAACCCTTCCCTCTCCCTTATTCCCATCCTTCCCCTTTTCCCCACTCTTCCCCCCCTCCCTCTCTTCTCCTACTCCCACCTTAAAGGGCGGCAACGCACTTGTGACTCTCGAGTTGCAGGTGCCCATGGGCGGCGGTAGTCATTTACCATCAGGTGACCCGTCTGCTCGTTTGCCGCCTATATACCATAAAAAAAGTGTCATATCACATGTTAGGTACGTTTAACATTTTTATAGCATTGAATAGCAAATGTTGCATTTGGTCAGCTGTAAAAACATCGTTATTAGCTCAGTGAAAAAGGGAACAAAGTTCTCTTTTTCACTGAGCTGTTTTGTTAAATTCAGAGGCATAAAAGTCGTGTCTTCTCAAAATAGCTGTTTTTGTATTGTGACACTTTTTTGCCGGGAGGCGATATCATCATCTTCCAGCCCAATTTGGATTGGATTCTTCGCAATGTGGAACATTACAAACAGTTTTGTCTACTTCCTTTTATGGCCAACCGCCAGCCTGACGCCAAGTCTCCTGTCGTTTTAAGCTTTGAAATAAGGTAGAAGATAAATTTTGTAAAAGGAAAAATGGGTAGGGAGAGGAACCAAGGCTAAGGGATACCGCAAGTCTCGTATAGGGAACTGGACTGAGACTGCAGTAGCTCGCAGAGACCGGGTCGCGTACCCTAATGTCCTGTATTTCCTGTGACACAAGGTCAGGAACGAAATCAGCATATTCGTTGACGACTTGTGTGTGTTCGATACCGCTCAGTGATACAGACAATATCTTAGCAGCGCAGCTTAAGATACTGAAGTATATTTGTTGTATATGCATAGAACCACAAGTATTAATTTGTACCAATAAACATCTCACTAATCACGTAGTATGAAGAACTAAGCTATCATATTCTTTTTATTTTTTATTCTAGAACTTGTCTTGTCAGCTCTGGAGAACATCTCAAGACAGAAAAGGTACGTAAAACATTTAAATAATTCGGAGAAGGTCTAGTAAGGCATTGAGAAAGAGAAAGAAAGAAAATTTTATTTGGCACAGTCAGAGACACTTAATTATAAGATAGTACCCACCCATTAGGACTCACCGCACTAGGAACATGTACCTTATTTATAAAAGTGAACGGCGAAGTCTTGAAAAACAAAAAAAATAGAAGGCTTTTACTAGTTAGAAACTAGAGGGGCCTCCCTGAAACATACGTGAGCAGAAGCCGTTCTCTTTAATAAATAAATAGTGGACATTACTCACTAAAGTTACTATACTAATAATGTACCTACTTAGGATGCTAACAGTTTTCCTAGATAACTTCTTCTGTGTCTCACTATTGTACCAAATGGGCGTCCAGTTCAGCATGTGCCAAGCGAAGACCCGGCGCTGGTTTTCGACTGGAACCCATGGTGACTCACGAACGTAACATGCAGCGTCTATATACTTAAACATATAATGTTGCGTTTACAGTAAATACATTGAGGACTAAGAGCATCATGGGTTCAGCTCATGTAAAAATGTTGTCATGGATGTTATAATCGCCGGCTTTAAGGCGCCCATTACACGGTAGGTTTTGCTATCAGTTTTGCCACAATCAAAACGGTTATTGACGTATAACCCATCGTCTAATGCAGTGATTGATGGTTGCATGATGAGATTTTGATATAGATTTTATTTCATCAATCACCAACAAACTTCCGTCAGTCATGACTTTTGGTGATGATTGACAGTTGCATGAGCGTCTAATTGAAGCCAGCAGCAAGCTGTTTTAGGCAATAGGTAAGTTGTTTAGGTTCAGTACAATCACTTAAGGTAAACCTCTCAACAATATCACTATAAATTTAAAATTTAAAACACCCCCGACTCGAAAATCCCTTCAACGATTACAAAAAACCTTACATCATTTTGGAAAAGAGCTGATACTCTTACACTGCTGGACGGTAATTAACCAAACATAGGTAAGAACCACCGCAAGAAAACTGACTTTCAAATGAAAAAAACTGCATCGAAATCGGTCCATCCGTTTGAGAGCTACGATGCCACAGACAGACACACACAGACATCGACGTCAAATTTATAACACCCTGTTGTTTTTGCGCCGGGGGTTAAAAATTTAAATGAATGGCTGAACAAATGTTCATGAATTATAGCTAAGATCATTCTCGATCAAGTCACCTTTCACCCAAAAAAAAAAAACTCAATTAAATCAAAATCTTAAGTCCATGCGTTTAGGAACCATGATGTCACAGACAGACATACAGATTAACACTTTTAACGCCCCTCCTTTGTACGACATGTATGTACATGTACAACGAATGGTCGAATTTACCGATAAAGTTTCAAGGTCCTGCCGTCGGTTGCTCCTAACAATAGATCCAACATCGGAGACAAGTCTGGTTTTAGTTGGTTTAACTCGATAAGGTCTAATCGTGCCCTCAGTCGCGATATTCTCGGCCAACTCTAAAAATAACTCTGTCTAAGGACAAATTATGTCACATCTTTCTTTCGAAGCGGCCGAGCATTCCATTGCAAGGCCAAAATTAGTGAATACCGCTCAGTACAAATATTTTTCGCTATTAATATTGTCTGTTTGCATTGATCCAAGTTTTTCAATTCATTAAGTATGTATAAAAAAAAATATGTGTGATAAACATGATCATTTGTTCTGTGTCTAGGTGTAATTTATCTATAATATGTATGTATTTAGAAATATATAAGTATGTTTATCAGCTGACTATTTTTCCAGACAATTATATTAATGAAACGTTCAAGAGTAGATTGAATAGGTTCCTCTTGGACGGTCACGAGTTCAGTGCTTTTTCTTTCTTTCTTTCTTTCTTTCAAAAGTCCACAACGTGCCTAAAGAAGTTTTCACTTCAAAAATCAATCAACTTTAACGGTTGCCAATTCGCGGCAACGTATAATTGTTTCAAGGAGTGAAACGTCTCTTATAAGTGATTTGTTTAGCTCAAATAAAACGCTTGTTGATAGATTCCACTACACCAGGCCGATCAGCCCTAGGCCCTTTTAAGATACTATAATGTTTTACACTATCAACCCCCAATACACGCAAAATAAAGCTCACTCACTAATTCCTCTATATCTTTCTTCAGATGCATAGTAATTCAGAAGCAGTCTGGTGGTCGAGCAGACAGCGGGGAGGGTTCTGACGATGAGGACTATGACTTCAAGAGACCACAGCCCAAAGGCCCCAAGCCTGACAGACTCCAGAGCGCGAAGATCGAGGGTGGATGGCAGAAGAAGGAGGATATAGAAGTATTACTTTTTATACCTTGTGTTATAAGTTTGACGTCGATGTTTGTGTGTGTGTGTGTGTCTGTCTGTCTGTGGCATCGTAGTTCTCAAACGGATGGACCGATTTCGATGAGGTTTTTTTCATTTAAAAGCCAGTTTCCTTGCGGTGGTTCTTAGCTATGTTTATTTAATATCGGTCCAGTAGTGTAAGAGTATCAGCTCTTTTCCATAATGATGTAAGGCATTTTGGAATCGTTGAATTTTCGAGTCGGGGGTGTTTTAAATTTATGATTATATCTAAATACCTTTAATAACCAACTACCAACTTACCCTCATTACACATGCATAACCAAATGACCCTGATTCATATATCCAGAAAGGGTTACCAATCATTAAACGTTTTTAATCCTTAGGGTGACACGATTTAACAATGACTGACCTATTTTCAAATAATTGTTCAACCTTTATAATATTTGAACAAGTAATAATGGTTTAGTTTTAATGCTTAAAGTGAAGTGAACTGCTACAAAAATTCATATTCAGGATGGTCGATAATCCTGACTTCGATTTTGGTATAGTTTCGCATCCTACATACAATTGTTTTGGAAATACATACATATTAATGACAATGTTCGCCGAAAGACATATGCAGGTGTATCTGATTATTGAACAGTTACTTAAATCACTGAAAGGGAATACAGTTACGAAAAGAATTAAAAAAAAAGTGTGTGTGTGCGACTCACACACGGCAGAAGTGAAACTTTAGAAAAGTAGCCTACGAGAGAATGAGAAATATAATATAAAAACAACACAAATAATTTACAAGTGTTAATTAATTTTATTTTGGATAATTAATATGAAAGTTGTTAGTCAAATTAACACAGATGTGTTAAATAATTGACATAAATTAATTAACCAACGAATTTTAATACGCGAATGCACATAAATGATACCACGTTGAAATGCACGCATTTTCTGAAGGCTTCGTAGTACGCAGGCGCAAAGACAAAGATTATAGGAAACACTGATACTTGTATTCTATCTCATTCTCTCACAGACTAAATCCTATTTATGAATATGTTTGTCTCTTTTTAATGTCGCTTTTTGGTTTCATCGAATTTCAAATCACAACCATTCTAAAGAAGTTTCTCTTCAAAAAGAATTAAAAAAAAACTGTCCGTTTAAAAGTTATGACCAAAGAGCTATACTCTTAGGTTATGACCGTTTGAATTTCCAGGTATTATCACCTCCGGTTTTCATAAAAGTAAGCGTAATGTGTAAAGTTAAAGATTTTAAATCGAATATATTTCCTTTTTTGTAATTGTTCCCTCCGCTATTGAGAAAATCCATAAAAAGTAACATGCATAATTTTTCGGCTGTTGCCAATTGCGACAGGTAAGCGACTCTGACGTGCCCGAGTTATTGCTTATACTCCTCAATCCATCCGTACAAACAACATCCTTTGCCTTCCTTCGTCTTCCCTTCTTAACACTTTCCCTTTTAATATACTACTAATATTTCCTATTAAATTTCCAAAGTGCCCGGTTGACAGCAATAGGCTTGCCCTTAGCTACCTTTCCCTTTGGGCCACTTTGGGAAAATTGGTAGTATATTGTACTACCAATTTTCCCAAAGTGGCCGGTTGACGGCCCGGCAATAGGCTCCTATTACGTGAGCGGGACCGAATTATATTGTGGAATAATGTACGTGTTTAATACATCTCTGTCTACCCCTTCGTTGATACAGGCGTGTGTTTATGTACATATGTTTCATGGTTGTTCCTCCATACACGAATCCTAAAATTTGATCATCTGTAACAACAGAAAGGTGTGGTACAATTTTAGGAGCGTTATGTGTAGCCGACAAATAATTGATTTAGCTTGAAAAAAATGAATTTTGTAAAAAAAAAGTTGAAATTTAAATTTTTCTTCGGAAAACGCTTTTTCTAATGTAGGTGCACATTTCTGAAAAATATAGTATGAATTTTCATGTCAATATCAATGATTTTGATTTTTAATTTTTTATGGAGATATTTTCAGAAAAATCTGGATATTTCATCAACATCCTACTTATAGTCATGTACTTCATTCATGTCAGCCCTCTCACTTACGAAATATTAAATTTATCAGTCAATTTTCAAGTTTAATTTTTCAGTTTCAAAATAAAATTTCTGTATTAAAAATCACTAATTTTCAAAAAAATGTTAAATGTTAGCGCTTTACCTTATTCACGGGGACTACTATGAGACGCTAAAATATGACCACAGATTTCTGTAACACCTGTATCCATATTTATGTCGGAATCGGCAAAATATAATTAGCAGCCAACATGGACACTTTGCTGTTAACAAGTGACGCAACAGGCATCTGTTGGCGATCAACAGAGTCTACGAGTCAGCGTGCGACATCTTTAGAGCAGTTTTATTGCTGTCTCGCGTTCGTACTTGCCTAAATACCTACCTATAAATTAGAAATTACAAACAAACAGCTTCTTTATAATGCATATATACTGATAAAGGTTAATTTACTTTCGAACACGTAAGTCCCCAAATTATATATGTATTAAATTATTTGTTGCCGCAACGACAAATATTTTTAAAGAATATATAGTTGCAAACAGGTTGTTAATACGTGCCATGTATTGCCTAGTAACGCTTTGTTAGTAAACATTCCATATTGAATTTGACTGAAGTATAGTTATATTGTGATTTCTTTGTTACGTAATTATTCAGGACTATTGCAGACTTGACTTTAGTTTTGTGTTCACTTTATTTTCTACCAACACCTACCCACCCTGATCACAAAACTAGTGCCGACGGAAAAAGTGAAAATAAGGTTCAAATGACATACATTTTATTACTTGTACAAATTTTGTTTGCATTCACAGACTATATTACCGGAGCTCCTGAACTACAAGAAGCCTCCATTCATGGACTTCTTCAGAAGATTTAGAATGAAGAATAAATTCAGAAACAATATTCATTAACAATAAAGTACTTTTGAATAATTAAAACTCTCGTTATTGATTCGCTGTATTTCCTCATTTTATACGCGATCGAGGCCTCTTCGAGCTACTGCAGACTCAGTCCCGTTTCCTTATCCAAGACTTGCGGTCTTTACCCTAGGTCCCTCGCCCTACTCGTTTTCCTTACCATAATTTACCTTCTTCATTCGTCCTGTCTGAAAACAATTACATTCCTTACGGCCTTACGGCCTAAGGAGGGTTGACGTTAGGCAGTTAGCCAGCCATAAAAAATCCAGCATAAAAATTCTACTGCGATGTTACACATTGTGCCGACACCAAATAAAATTGGGAAAAGGGCAAAATGAATGAGTACCTAGACAGTTTGAGTCTACAAGTGATATCTATTGCTATTTAATTTTTACCGTTAATGGTTAATTGACATGGACGCCCATTATCGCGGTAGACAGACGACCTAGTAAAGATCGCAGGCCGTTACCAAACGGTCTTCTTGGAAGTGATTAAGGGAGGCCTTTGTCCAACAGTGGACGTCCTATGGCTGAAATGGTGATGATGATGGAGCGTCTCTCCTCGCTAGTGGAAACACACTTTTAAAAGACTCGAAAAAAACTTCCTCAAAATGGTTATTTTACTAGTCATCAATAAAACACGAACACATAAATATTATATTTTATTAAATAATAAACAAAATGCATTTACTTGTTTTTATTTACAGTCACAACACACACGTGTAAAACAATTTAATAAATTAACATTCGCACATCACTATTGCCATCTATTAACTAATCATTATTATTTATTTACTAACAAAATGGAGACGAATTTTAACTTATTAATTATTATTATAGAGCTAAAGATGAGAAGAGATCCTGTAGTTCCATTTGTTAAAAACTCATTCAACAGCTGTAATCACTTACACTAATATCAAAGCAGAACATATACCAACTTTTAAAATCATTAACATCTTATTTTAAAAGTGAAAGGAGCTCACTCACTCATCTACTGATTAATCACGAAATCTTGAAAACTACTTGACCTATGAAGATAAAATTGGCATAAAGTTTACGAGTAGAAGACATCAGCTAAGAACGGTTTTGCAAAATGGTCGGATTAAGGTGGTCTAAGGGCCCTCGCAAAGACATTGGTTTTTGTACTAGAGACTTGAAATTTGACAGGGAGGTAGTTTATAGGTAGGACACGTGAGCTTAGAACGGATTTTACGACAGGTCCGGGTTAAGAAGTTCTAAGGGCTCTCGCAATTTCATTTCAAAGACATTGGTTGTTTATATTAGATCTGAAATTTGACAGCGAGGTAGTTTGTAGGTAGGACATGTGAGCTTAGAACGGATTTTACGACAGGGCTAGGTTAAGGAGGTCTAAGGGCTCTAGCAAGTTAAATGAAAGACATTG
Source organism: Euplagia quadripunctaria (assembly GCA_963859945.1). NCBI lineage: Eukaryota > Metazoa > Arthropoda > Insecta > Lepidoptera > Erebidae > Euplagia > Euplagia quadripunctaria. The sequence continues at coordinate 3,300,196 of OY982586.1, forward strand.
TTTGTGTGAACTAGAGACCTGAAATTTGACAGGGAGATAGTTTATATATAGCCCACTTGATGTTAGAACGGATTTTACGAGAGGGGTGGGTTAAGGAGATCTAAGGCCTCTTTCAAGTTTATATGGAAGTCCTGGGTTTTTCATCTAGGGCCTGAAAATTACGTCACGTTAACTGAGAATAAATTTTGTGACTCGGTTAGTTTAAACGACTCTAAGGGCTTTCGCAACTTTTTGTGAAAGTTCTTGGTTTTTACTGCTGTATGTGTGTGTATGTAATGTAAAATTAATAAACATGATTGCAAGAATTTTCTTTACACGGACAGCTGAAGGTTGTCAAAAGATATTTGTTTCTCTTGGGTATTTTTTTATAGTTTTTAAACTGCAGAGACTTTTTTTGTTTTTTGTAGCTGTATTTAGTTTTCCTGTTTCGGTACCCTACAGTTATATGTTTCCACATCTGACAGTGGACCAATTCACAAAATAATCAACTTGAATTACTCTACAAGATGGTTGCCAATTTACGAATGGCATTTAAATTCAAAAAAGTTTCCAATTTTGGTTATAACATTTTCTAAAACGAAGGGAATTGTAATTTTTCAATACTTTTGCCATGTATTGTCACATAATGTACTAACAGTGTCTCTCTTCTGCTACTAACATAAAACATAAATTACGACATAAAAAAATCGAAAACGTGCGGGTGGATTTAAAACCTTATTTTCTAAAACATTACTAGTATTTTTGTTAACCTCTCCGGCTAAGCTAAACGCTTGTGTTAGGAGTGGGTTCACTTCGGTAGTCAACTGGGTGGGGTTCGAATCCGCAACCACGTGATTGCAAGTCCAACGCCTTAGGCATTATTCTACCGCCACGTCGTTTTTTTAATCTTTGTCTTTCAGAATGTGTAGAAAAATTGAAAATGAAATCAGAATACTCTTAATCTCATTAAAAGTAAAGTAAAGTCTTGGATGACGGCTACTTCTCACATCTCTTGTCATAATTAGCTCAATCTAAGGAATTTTAGTAATCTGGTCGAACTTTTTATACTACGACCAAAATACTAACGCTTGCTTGTCAAGTTAGTGAATTGGTCGTTGCCTACAAACTCGACCAAGTCACTAAACTCACAAGAAGTCGCTACCAAGTAACTAAAATTTGATAAAATCGTTCCATATATTCAATGTACATACCAAACGCTTAGAATACTTAAAAAATACGTAAAAAATATTTTAAAACGACCTATAATATATTTTATCTAGCGAATTTTAACATTTTTAAAATATATTTTTTATATTACTCTAGAACGACTCTCGAATATGTAGCATGGCTTGAGAATTTACACAGTACAAACAATTTTGATGTGATATTAAATAATTTTCTAAATTACGATGACGTAAGATAAAACAACTGCCTTCGGGATGGAGTTCAACCTCACTATAAAATGGTTGGTATCACTAAAAGACCTGCCTTGAGGCTTTTAAATTCAAGGAGAAAGCCATGAAGTAGGTAACACTGCATATTTATACAAAATTGGTAAACCCTCAGTTGGCATACGACACATCTGATGGAAAGCGGTTTTCCGGTGTCTTTAAATTAGAACAAAAATATCTTTTATTTCACTGACTTTATAACATTTCATATGACATAATTAAATTTGCAACATAAATGTTAAATAAGTTTTTTTTTATTTAGATTGCATGTAATTTTATTTCATTATTCACTTCAGATCCATAATGAGTTGTTTCTCATTTACATAAGTTTGACGTCGATATCTGTGTGTGTGTCTGTCTGTGGCATCGTAGCTCTCAAACGGATGCACCGATTTCGATGCAGTGTTTTTTCATTTGAAAGCCAGTTTCCTTGCGTTGGTTCTTAGCTATGTTTGGTTAATATCGGTCCAGCGGTGTAAGAGTATCAGCTCTTTCCCAAAGGCATTTTGTAATCGTTAAAGAGATTTTCGAGTCGGGGGTGTTTTAAATTTATAGTTATTAATTGTACTACCAATAAAAGAAAAAGCATGACGCCAAAAGTTGTTATTTCATACAAGTGCATCTACAGTGTTGCAGATTACAGATGAAAGTTGTGGCGAAGAAAAGGTTGATGATATATGCAATTCACAAGTTGACCGCAATATTCGAATGTCGCATTATATTTGGCAGTATTAAAAGAAACGTATATCTCTTAATGTGTAGAACCAATAAAATATAGTATTTTTGGAATGCAGATCTTTCTGGAATTTTTAGGTCTTGGAATTTTCTAATGTCTTTCAATTCTACACATTAAAGAATTTTTTGATTTATATTTATAAAAATTTAGCCAATCACTTTTGTAGTCGTAGATGATAGTGAAACAATTTGCGAGGCATATAACATATTGCCGCATATAAAAACCAACTTTAATGGAAATAAGTGATTGAATTATCTAAGCAAGGTATTTAAGACTGATTTCATACTTTTAATCAGACATTAACCCACGCGCTAGACGTGTCATGGGAAAGCAATTTTTACAACTAATGCCATACTGCATGACAAGACTTAGTAGTGCAGTGGTCGAAGATTACTTTTCTTTTATGATACGTGACTAGGTTAGGGCTGCACAATTACTATCATTAGACTTGGAAGTTTTAGTTTGTAGTCGAGTTTCTAGTTGTCTATGTAGTCAAGTAGTCGTTTGTAAATTACTGTTTTTTTTGTCACATTAGTCGAGTCTCTGTAGTTAAGTGGCCGTATATGTATGTCTAATTGTTTCAATTTCATCTGCGGCTATTAATACTCTGACAATATACCAACTTCAATAATTACATATTATATATTTATATAAATAAGAACACAATTTATTTGTATTTATTTTTATCTTTTAATAGCTAGTTATATCTATTACAGGGTCGTATCGTGTCATTTTGTTAAATTCGTTGCCGGTACAAAAGGTTTCTAGTGACAAATGTCTATTCACAATATGAATTTTATGTAATTCTAACACACCGTACATAAACTAAATCGAAAAAAAACTGTGTTGTCAAATAAAGACAAAATTACCTTAATGGCATCTCACTTGGCACTTTATTTATCTATTTCTATGCCAGTCCTTAAGTCGAAAATTTCAACATGTTTTCCTCATGATTCAGGCTTATAGTGTCAAAAACATATTTCTTTTTAATGTTATGTTAATTCAGCCTACCAAGGTAGAAGTTTAATATTTCACCAGAAGTTAATAAGGTTCAAGAATAAGTGTCTCTTGCAATAGTTAGTTGCTAAAATCATTCAACTACATTTTACCATTTGGTCGATGCGACCATTTTCTTACGCATACTACTCTCCGTAGTCCATTAGTCGTTTGCTTTATTTACAATTGTAGGTATTACCAAATTCGGTGAATAGTTCTACTTCATTGAAGATTTTATTCTAAAGTGGGTCATGTTCAGGATATTCTAGCTACCTACAGGTTATTAATACTACGCAACGATCTGCACATGCTTCTTCTCCCGTGGCTCTTTGAGGACGTACGAAGTCGTTCTTCTTAAAGACCCCACGGAATCTGTTGAAGATTAGTTGAAAATATACAGGACAATTTGAGAGAAGAGTTAGCTTGCCTGATTCTGATCTAGGGTTATTACGGTACTTATAGCTTGCGTGGCAGTAAGAGGGAGGGGGGCGAGGCGGGCGCAGCTCCTGCGGAGTGCTCGCTGTACAGTTACTGTAGTGCGCAGGGACCCTTGGGGTTCCTGCCGACCGTGGCGGTGAAGGTGCGCGCGGTTAAGGCGGGTGCAGCTCCTGCGGAGTGCTCGCTATACACTTACTGTAGTGCGCAGGGACCCTTGGGTGCCTGCCGACCGTGGCGGTGAAGGTGCGCGCGGTTGAGGCGGGGTGCAGCTCCTGCGGAGTGCTCGCTGTACACTTACTGTAGTGCGCAGGACCCTTGGGTGCCTGCCGACAGTGGCGGTGAAGGTGCGCGCGGTTAAGGCGGGTGCAGCTCCTGCGGGAGTGCTCGCTATACACTTACTGTAGTGCGCAGGGACCCTTGGGTGCCTGCCGACCGTGGCGGTGAAGGTGCGCGCGGTTAAGGCGGGTGCAGCTCCTGCGGGAGTGCTCGCTATACACTTACTGTAGTGCGCAGGGACCCTTGGGTGCCTGCCGACCGTGGCGGTGAAGGTGCGCGCGGTTGAGGCGGGTGCAGCTCCTGCGGGAGTGCTCGCTGTACACTTACTGTAGTGCGCAGGGACCCTTGGGTTGCCTGCCGACCGTGGCGGTGAAGGTGCGCGCGGTTTAAGGCGGGTGCAGCTCCTGCGGGAGTGCTCGCTATACACTTACTGTAGTGCGCAGGGACCCTTGGGTGCCTGCCGACCGTGGCGGTGAAGGTGCGCGCGGTTGAGGCGGGTGCAGCTCCTGCGGGAGTGCTCGCTGTACACTTACTGTAGTGCGCAGGACCCTTGGGTGCCTGCCGACCGTGGCGATGAAGGTTGCGCGTGGTTGAGGCGGGTGCAGCTCTTGCGGGAGTGCTCGCTGTACACTTACTGTAGTGCGCAGGGACCCTTGGGTGCCTGCCGACCGTGGCGGTGAAGGTGCGCGCGGTTGAGGCGGGTGCAGCTCCTGCGGGAGTGCTCGCTGTACACTTACTGTAGTGGCGCAGGGACCCTTGGGTGCCTGCCGACAGTGGCGGTGAAGGTGCGCGCGGTTAAGGCGGGTGCAGCTCCTGCGGGAGTGCTCGCTATACACTTACTGTAGTGCGCAGGGACCCTTGGGTGCCTGCCGACCGTGGCGGTGAAGGTGCGCGCGGTTAAGGCGGGTGCAGCTCCTGCGGGAGTGCTCGCTATACACTTACTGTAGTGCGCAGGGACCCTTGGGTGCCTGCCGACCGTGGCGGTGAAGGTGCGCGCGGTTGAGGCGGGTGCAGCTCCTGCGGGAGTGCTCGCTGTACACTTACTGTAGTGCGCAGGGACCCTTGGGTGCCTGCCGACCGTGGCGGTGAAGGTGCGCGCGGTTAAGGCGGGTGCAGCTCCTGCGGGAGTGCTCGCTATAACACTTACTGTAGTGCGCAGGGACCCTTGGGTGCCTGCCGACCGTGGCGGTGAAGGTGCGCGCGGTTGAGGCGGGTGCAGCTCCTGCGGGAGTGCTCGCTGTACACTTACTGTAGTGCGCAGGGACCCTTGGGTGCCTGCCGACCGTGGCGGTGAAGGTGCGCGCGGTTAAGGCGGGTGCAGCTCCTGCGGGAGTGCTCGCTATACACTTACTGTAGTGCGCAGGGGACCCTTGGGTGCCTGCCGACCGTGGCGGTGAAGGTGCGCGCGGTTGAGGCGGGTGCAGCTCCTGCGGGAGTGCTCGCTGTACACTTACTGTAGTGCGCAGGGACCCTTGGGTGCCTGCCGACAGTGGCGGTGAAGGTGCGCGCGGTTAAGGCGGGTGCAGCTCCTGCGGGAGTGCTCGCTATACACTTACTGTAGTGCGCAGGGACCCTTGGGTGCCTGCCGACCGTGGCGGTGAAGGTGCGCGCGGTTAAGGCGGGTGCAGCTCCTGCGGGAGTGCTCGCTATACACTTACTGTAGTGCGCAGGGACCCTTGGGTGCCTGCCGACCGTGGCGGTGAAGGTGCGCGCGGTTGAGGCGGGTGCAGCTCCTGCGGGAGTGCTCGCTGTACACTTACTGTAGTGCGCAGGGACCCTTGGGTGCCTGCCGACCGTGGCGGTGAAGGTGCGCGCGGTTAAGGCGGGTGCAGCTCCTGCGGGAGTGCTCGCTATACACTTACTGTAGTGCGCAGGGACCCTTGGGTGCCTGCCGACCGTGGCGGTGAAGGTGCGCGCGGTTGAGGCGGGTGCAGCTCCTGCGGGAGTGCTCGCTGTACACTTACTGTAGTGCGCAGGGACCCTTGGGTGCCTGCCGACCGTGGCGATGAAGGTGCGCGTGGTTGAGGCGGGTGCAGCTCTTGCGGGAGTGCTCGCTGTACACTTACTGTAGTGCGCAGGGACCCTTGGGTGCCTGCCGACCGTGGCGGTGAAGGTGCGCGCGGTTGAGGCGGGTGCAGCTCCTGCGGGAGTGCTCGCTGTACACTTACTGTAGTGCGCAGGGACCCCTTGGGTGCCTGCCGACAGTGGCGGTGAAGGTGCGCGCGGTTAAGGCGGGTGCAAGCTCCTGCGGGAGTGCTCGCTATACACTTACTGTAGTGCGCAGGGACCCTTGGGTGCCTGCCGACCGTGGCGGTGAAGGTGCGCGCGGTTAAGGCGGGTGCAGCTCCTGCGGGAGTGCTCGCTATACACTTACTGTAGTGCGCAGGGACCCTTGGGTGCCTGCCGACCGTGGCGGTGAAGGTGCGCGCGGTTGAGGCGGGTGCAGCTCCTGCGGGAGTGCTCGCTGTACACTTACTGTAGTGCGCAGGGACCCTTGGGTGCCTGCCGACCGTGGCGGTGAAGGTGCGCGCGGTTAAGGCGGGTGCAGCTCCTGCGGGAGTGCTCGCTATACACTTACTGTAGTGCGCAGGGACCCTTGGGTGCCTGCCGACCGTGGCGGTGAAGGTGCGCGCGGTTGAGGCGGGTGCAGCTCCTGCGGGAGTGCTCGCTGTACACTTACTGTAGTGCGCAGGGACCCTTGGGTGCCTGCCGACCGTGGCGATGAAGGTGCGCGTGGTTGAGGCGGGTGCAGCTCTTGCGGGAGTGCTCGCTGTACACTTACTGTAGTGCGCAGGGACCCTTGGGTGCCTGCCGACCGTGGCGGTGAAGGTGCGCGCGGTTGAGGCGGGTGCAGCTCCTGCGGGAGTGCTCGCTGTACACTTACTGTAGTGCGCAGGGACCCTTGGGTGCCTGCCGACCGTGGCGCTGAAAGTGCGCGCGGTTGAGGCGGGTGCAGCTCCTGCGGGAGTGCTCGCTGTACACTTACTGTAGTGCGCAGGGACCCTTGGGTGCCTGCCGACCGTGGCGATGAAGGTGCGCGTGGTTGAGGCGGGTGCAGCTCTTGCGGGAGTGCTCGCTGTACACTTACTGTAGTGCGCAGGGACCCTTGGGTGCCTGCCGACCGTGGCGGTGAAGGTGCGCGCGGTTAAGGCGGGTGCAGCTCCTGCGGGAGTGCTCGCTATACACTTACTGTAGTGCGCAGGGACCCTTGGGTGCCTGCCGACCGTGGCGGTGAAGGTGCGAGCGGTTGAGGCGGGTGCAGCTCCTGCAGGAGTGCTCGCTGTACAACTTACTGTAGTGCGCAGGGACCCTTGGGTGCCTGCCGAGCGTGGCGGTGAGAGTGCGCGCGGTTGAAGCGGGTGCAGCTCCTGCGGGAGTGCTCGCTATACACTTACTGTAGTGCGCAGGGACCCTTGGGTGCCTGCCGAGCGTGGCGGTGAGAATGCGCGCGGTTGAAGCGGGTGCAGCTCCTGCGGGAGTGCTCGCTATACACTTACTGTAGTGTGCAGGGGACCCTTGGTGCCTGCCGACCGTGGCGGTGAAGGTGCGGCGCGGTTGAGGCGGGTGGCAGCTCCTGCAGGAGTGCTCGCTGTACACTTACTGTAGTGCGCAGGGACCCTTGGGTTTGCCTGCCGACCGTGGCGGTGAAGGTGCGCGCGGTTGAGGCGGGTGCAGCTCCTGCAGGAGTGCTCGCTGTACACTTACTGTAGTGCGCAGGGACCCTTGGGTGCCTGCCGAGCGTGGCGGTGAGAGTGCGCGCGGTTAAAGCGGTGCAGCTACTGCGGGAGTGCTCGCTATACACTTACTGTAGTGCGCAGGGACCCCTGGGTGCCTGCCGAGCGTGGCGGTGAGAATGCGCGCGGTTGAAGCGGGTGCAGCTCCTGCGGGAGTGCTCGCTATAACACTTACTGTAGTGTGCAGGGACCCTTGGGTGCCTGCCGAGCCGTGGCGGTGAGAGTGCGCGCGGTTGAAGCAGGTGCAGCTCCTGCGGGAGTGCTCGCTATACACTTACTGTAGTGCGCAGGGACCCCTTGGGTGCCTGCCGAGCATGGAGGTGAGAGTGCGCGCGGTTGAAGCGGGTGCAGCTCCTGCGGGAGTGCTCGCTATTACACTTACTGTAGTGCGCAGGGACCCTTGGGTGCCTGCGAGCATGGCGGTGAGAGTGCGCGCGGTTGAAGCGGGTGCAGCTCCTGCGGGAGTGCTCGCTGTACACTTACTGTAGTGCGCAGGGACCCTTGGGTGCCTGCCGAGCGTGGCGGTGAGAGTGCGCGCGGTGGAAGCGGGTGCAGCTCCTGCGGGAGTGTTCGCTATACACTTACTGTAGTGCGCAGGGACCCTTGGGTGCCTGCCGAGCGTGGCAGTGAGAGTGCGCGCGGTTGGAAGCGGGTGCAGCTCCTGCGGGAGTGCTCGCTATACACTTACTGTAGTGCGCAGGGACCCTTGGGTGCCTGCCGAGCGTGGCGGTGAGAGTGCGCGCGGTTGAAGCGGGTGCAGCTGCTGCGGGAGCGCTCGCTATACACTTACTGTAGTGCGCAGGGACCCTTGGGTGGCCTGCCGAGCGTGGCGGTGAGAGTGCGCGCGGTTGAAGCGGGTGCAGCTCCTGCGGAGTGCTCGCTATACACTTACTGTAGTGCGCAGGGACCCTTGGTGCCTGCCGAGCGTGGCGGTGAGAGTGCGCGCGGTTGAAGCGGGTGCAGCTCCTGCGGGAGTGCTCGCTATACACTTACTGTAGTGCGCAGGGACCCTTGGGTGCCTGCCGAGCATGGCGGTGAGAGTGCGCGCGGTTGAAGCGGGTGCAGCTCCTGCGGGAGTGCTCGCTATACACTTACTGTAGTGCGCAGGGACCCTTGGGTGCCTGCCGAGCATGGCGGTGAGAGTGCGCGCGGTTGAAGCGGGTGCAGCTCCTGCGGAGTGCTCGCTATACACTTACTGTAGTGCGCAGGGACCCTTGGGTGCCTGCCGAGCATGGCGGTGAGAGTGCGCGCGGTTGAAGCGGGTGCAGCTCCTGCGGGAGTGCTCGCTATACACTTACTGTAGTGCGCAGGGACCCTTGGGTGCCTGCCGAGCATGGCGGTGAGAGTGCGCGCGGTTGAAGCGGGTGCAGCTCCTGCGGGAGTGCTCGCTATACACTTACTGTAGTGCGCAGGGACCCTTGGGTGCCTGCCGAGCGTGGCGGTGAGAGTGCGCGCGGTTGAAGCGGGTGCAGCTCCTGCGGGAGTGCTCGCTATACACTTACTGTAGTGCGCAGGGACCCTTGGGTGCCTGCCGAGCATGGCGGTGGAGAGTGCGCGCGGTTGAAAGCGGGTGCAGCTCCTGCGGGAGTGCTCGCTATACACTTACTGTAGTGCGCAGGGACCCTTGGGTGCCTGCCGAGCGTGGCGGTGAGAGTGCGCGCGGTTGAAGCGGGTGCAGCTCCTGCGGGAGTGCTCGCTATACACTTACTGTAGTGCGCAGGGACCCTTGGGTGCCTGCCGAGCATGGCGGTGAGAGTGCGCGCGGTTGAAGCGGGTGCAGCTCCTGCGGGAGTGCTCGCTATACACTTACTGTAGTGCGCAGGGACCCTTGGGTTGCCTGCCGAGTCATGGCGGTGAGAGTGCGCGCGGTTGAAGCGGGTGCAGCTCCTGCGGGAGTGCTCGCTATACACTTACTGTAGTGCGCAGGGACCCTTGGGTGCCTGCCGAGCATGGCGGTGAGAGTGCGCGCGGTTGAAGCGGGTGCAGCTCCTGCGGGAGTGCTCGCTATACACTTACTGTAGTGCGCAGGGACCCTTGGGTGCCTGCCGAGCATGGCGGTGAGAGTGCGCGCGGTTGAAGCGGGTGCAGCTCCTGCGGGAGTGCTCGCTATACACTTACTGTAGTGCGCAGGGACCCTTGGGTGCCTGCCGAGCGTGGCGGTGAGAGTGCGCGCGGGCGAGGCGGGCGCAGACGCGGCGCCGCGCCCGCGGCCGCGCTACGACCACCGCAACTCCTTCAACTCCACGCTGCTGCTTGCGAGAGTGCTGCCAAAATATATGCAATATTAATATATACAAAGTGTTTTTCATGACTTTAAAAACCTTTAATGTTAAATCTTTAATGTTAAATAATTAACAGGTGATTCGCAATTTTCACATATTACACCTCTGTGTCTAAAAGAAAACCTTACGATTGTCAATATTAGATGATACTAGTCAAACATAATAACGGGACCCACATTTGTACCTGTGGAACTCCCGCCCTAACAAAAGAGACTTTTCTTGATACTAACGAAAGTACGAAAAAAGTCACCATCGTCGTAAGTGCACTTTTATATGTATTTCTTAAAATTTTCGTTATTAGTTTATAATTTGATTAAGATTGATGTTATGTCATGACTACTTTTGATGAAGAACGCAATCAAAAGCTTTACACTAAACACTTTGTCACCAAAATACTCAAAGAAATTGTTAATGTTATCTAGACTGGAATTGCCAAATGGGTGTCTCAAACAGTCTTACTCCGGTCGGCAAGGCGTAATATTTCTTGTCCACCTGTGTAGTATAAAAAAAAAAACTGAAAGTAATAAATCATACCCATCCGCTTCTCTCGTTTTGCTACAAATTACACTTTGGAATCATCAAAGTTCAAAGTCCTCCAATGCAATAGGGTCTAAAATCAATGTTGCAGGTCAATTTACGTAATTTCCATAAGACTTGCTTAATGTATGTATTTTATATGTCATTTGGGTATCTGCTATTGATCCTGAACTACAAGAGTCCCAGTGATGGGATTACTGGCAAAAATAGTCAAGCCTGTACGAAAAGTCACCTCATATCTTTGAAGATGGTGGTACATGCGTAGCTGGCGAACACCTAGAACAACAGTCTTAGCACTGTTCTACTAGAGGAACCACCTTGCATGGCTGTTCTTAATTCCTGTAAGGAAAAAAGAAGATATTCCTTGTTTTTAATCCACCGTAGTCTAAAGGTAAGCTAACTCAGAAATAAAAACGAGAAATGAAATCAATCCTCAACAGCAATCCTTACTTCAATTTTATTGCGTATGTTTCAAGTTCCAAATTCGTTACTTGTACTCTAACTCATACTCTAAATTCGTTAATGCTAAAGTTTGAATACCCTGCTGCAGGATAAGTTAGGAAAGTAGAACAGAGAAGTAAATACCTGTCCCATCTCACTACAGAGAGACTGTCGACCTTGGAACGCGTTCTTCCTTGTATTCCAGCAGAATTCTAATATTGCTACTACTATAGCTAATGCTAGACCACAAAGTAGAGTCACGAAGACGCCACCTGTAATCAAGAAGTTCATATAATCCGAGTCCTGTTATTATCTAACAAAAATTCTAGCACTTAAAATATTCACACCTACCTAAAATGTTTCTAAAACAAATTTGTCCAAACTACTATCAAGTCAATTATAAACTTAGGAGTAGATAGAAAATTAATTCTATATAAAGCAATTAATTAAGGAAAAAATAATAATAACCATTCCATGATTTGCTGCCAACCGATGCCGATGGCTTGAATTCTAAATATTTAAAAACTTTTTAACAGTGTTTAACAGTAACAATTACTTTTTCATGGAAGTAGTGCGTCTGCAATAGAACAGGTGAGATTCCAATAAAAAATTACTTTTTATTTTGATTCACAAAGTCATCGACAATGTTGACAAAAATACAAAATAAATAAATAAACTACAAGCATATGGAATCCGAAGAAATCAATATCTAATGAAATCGTATCGCACAACCCAAAAGCAGATATCAAGTAATATTAAACTAGACACAATACATAAATATAGGCTAGAATATAGATTAAATATAGCTTAAGCGTATGTAATCTGCGAAAAATGAACATCTAAAACGGTGTCCACACAACACATTTTAAAGATCAATTTGAATAGATTTTCAATCTCTCAATCTAATTGTGTCGTGTGGACACAAATCGTCCAATTCAAGGTCATTGGGTGGTCAGGACGGCCCGACTTGATCGTGTCACATTAAATCGTTCTGTGTGTACGCTAATCGGCCTATTTGATAATGCAAAATTAACGATTTAGTTATAGACATAGACTTATACTCTATCTAATCTAAGAAGTACCGTTTGACAGTTCTGACAGATTGGTGAATAGGCATGGGGTCAAAGAAATCGATTACTGCAATATTCCATTCTTAAGAGATATCGATATCATTTCTTTGTATTTACTAATCGATTACAGTTTTACAGATTTATGTATGTTACAGTAAAAGCCTGTATATTGGTTTATCATAGGTTTTACTAGTAAATCTTAGTATATACAAAAGTGTTTAGATAAATGTCAGAATTTTATAAGAGAGATAATTTTTCGGGTTTTTCAGTTCCATTCTAACCTAACAGACATTGTACATTATTGATTTTCGTAGAAGTGCATGTCAGCTAAAATTTATTATTATTTAGTACTAAAAGATGCCTGGATTGAAAAAGCCTCGTTATTAATAAGTTCGATTGTTCGTACATTTTAACGATTTTTCGTATACAAGTGAATTTGAAGAGTCGCAACACTACGGTAAAGGACCTAACTACGTGACTTTGAAACGAAATCTAAAAAAAAGCTATCTGTTCTATATTTTAGTTATTTTACTTTTTTTTAAAGATTTAAATTTGAATTTAGTCATTAAGAATTGTACATCTTGTGATAAAATAAAAATAGCTTCATAATTCCATGGTTTTACGGAAAGGGTTATTGAAATTGTGTGAGTTACGTCTATACAAAGTTGTTTCGGCTTGAAAAGTATGAAACGTCAAACGGTACTTCTTAGATTAGATGGACTATAGCATAGCTTACTATGAGAAATGTAAACTGACCAATATTCTGAACTCCCAAAGGATTAGCCTTACTATCCTTTCCGTCTCTGTTGCAAACATCTCCTGTGTTCTTCCACCACTTGTCGTAAAGTATCTGAATGACACCCTTCTCTTGAAGCTCCAAGATCGCGAGGGATATCTCGTCTCTCCAGGGACTGCCTTTCCATGTAGCTATTCCATAACCCTAGGAAAACCACGTGATGGATTTTTAGATTGGATATTTTGACATTGGATCTTAGCGTATTATTGAGAGCGGACAATTTTTTAGTTGATGATTCCGCTTGATAGAATATCGATATTTCTTAAATTATTCAGCAATACATACATATCGCTGGTTTGCGAGAATAGCGACGGAACTAAAAACTATTGATTTTAGAGAATGGCAATGTTTTGTGATTTCCGCTAGAGTATTTTGTTCTAAATATATAATGAACTTGTCGCTTTCTAACAAACGTTAGCACGAAATCGGCGTTGCATTTCTGTTTACCATGAAATATCAAATATTTATGATCGTTTGGCATGCTTAGTTCAATTCGACTGAATTTTGAATTACGTCGATATTCTCGCCAACCAGCATATATTTATCTAATAAATTGAAGTTCCTATTTACATTTAATATAATTTTGATAGTATTAATCTTAAAATCAATATGATACTTAAAATAACTTGAATTGCATAGTATCGAAACCCTTTTATATATTCGCTGTCATAAGATAAAACAGTATTGATATGTTTTATAAAAGTTTTGAGATCGTTTTCGTATAAAAAAATGTTTTTACAAACCACAACACAAAGAAATAGCAAAGGTCCTATGATAGAACCTTGGGGTACCCGACCTGACCCGAAGCAGAAGCCGAAGAAAAAATAAAAAGCAACTGACCCGCCAAACAACTTATTACGCGCCATACAGCTGCCATTTTTTTTTAAATAATATATAGCCTGTGTCACTTGGTTTGATGTGAGGATTTTAACGATACTCCATACATCCAAACTTGTTCAGGCATTTAGAAGTTATGGTCGAATAAAGAAACTTATACATGAACCCTGAAAACATTACACTTCTTTTTTTTGGCTGTGTAAAACTTACATGTTCAATAATGCAGTAAGCGCATTTATAATTCAAACCCACATCTCCACAGCTGCAAGTCGGAGCAATAATCTATCTTACCTTAGAGTCTAACAGTCCTCCAATCTGCGTCAGATTGCAGTCCCTCTGGACTCTATGGTCCAGCATGGTGGACTCCATGAGAAACGCGTAGTTGCCTCCTAGCACCCGCCTCACACCTTCTTCGTATGAGGATACGAGAGCTGGTGGGGATGCCGCCGACATATGCTGCCACATCTTCTGGTACATGTCAATGTTTGATTCCTTAAAAATGTTAAATATATTTATCTAAATAAATATATATAAAAATGAATCCCCATTTCCCTTGGTCACGGCATCACGCGTGAACGGCTGGACCAATTTCACTAATTCTTTTTTTTTGTGTTTGTTATTGTCACGAGAAGGTTTTATGGAAGAAGAAATTAAGAAAAATGCGCAGAAAAATAGAAAACTTAGCGACCATATTAACTTTTCTAATGTAACCTTAGCGCTTTTGACATAACTGTCAGTCATTTGACAGTTGGTGCGATTGTTCAATATTCATAGTTAAGACAGGACAATGTCTGTCGGGTCAGCTAGTTTTATATAAAACTTCTCATAAAATGGTCAGATGGGTAGGAAATATAACCAATAAAAAGCTAAAGAGGAAAATCTTTTAAAACATTTTACACACTCCACACAGCAGCTCACTCCCACAGTTTATGATTAATCTAATCATGAGTCCCGGCTCGTAACAATTATGAATACCACTCAGTCGTTTTTATTCTAATGCGCATGTCACTTACCCTGAAAAAAGACATGGTTGATCCTCCATTGAGCGTCCCATACTGTATGCTGTTCTGTGCCGCCAAGTCAGCTGCGCTTTGGATGGGCAACACTGTTCGTTCCACCGTCAGAAATGCAGCCAAGTTCGCCGTGTATGATGAGAGGATTATCAGGGTAAAGAACCACCAGATCCCTCCAACAATGCGTGTTGATGTTGCCTGGAAGAAGAAAGAAGAGATAGGGACTACCACACAATAATCTTTTTGGTCACACCACGCTTTATCAGAGGCAAATGGGTGTCACTTACTAGAAAGGCTGGTAAAGCTTGAGAAGAAGAAAAACCTCATGACCAATAAGAAAATAATCTGGTACCAAAAACTCTTGGCTTTTCTTTTCGATCACTGGTAAACACAATCTTAAATACTTATGTGAGATTTAGTTCTTTTTTTATGGTAAAGGGGGCAAACGAGCAGACTGGTCACCTGATGATAAATGACTACTGCCGCCCATGGGCACATGCAACTCAAGAGTCACAAGTGCGTTGCCAGCCTTTAAGGTGGGAGTAGAGGAAAGGTTAGGGCCTCCGTTAACCTCACTCACTCGGCAAAAAGTTATGCTAACATTGCTACACTGCCGGTTTTCTGTGAGGCCATGGTATCACTCCGGTCGAGCCTACCTATACGTGCCGAAGTATGACTCTCCCACGATAAATATAACACTATAATATATGAATTTTGTTCATATAGTCACCACAAGCAGCAATAATCACTAACATTTGCCTGCGGCTTCGCTCGCCAGAAAGTTACTTTTATATTCCTTTTGAACAAAACTTTTTTCTGGATGAAAAATATCCTATGACTGTAGGGTATGTAAAATTTTATGATGATCAGATGAGTATCTAAGGCTTGAAAGCATAAAAATAAACTGACTTACATATGCATTTAGAAAATAAAGTAAGTCTTGGGCAGCTTGGTAAATGCCATATTGGAGAGTACACTATTCTAGCTCAAGGTAATCACACTTCTGGGTAATCATATCTTTACCTTAGGGTTGAGTCCAGAACCTTGCCTTAGGAAGGTGCCAGTGATGAACCAGAAGGAGTTGCATACGCTGAATTGATTTGTGAGGAGCTTCGTCTCATGACCACATATGTGGGTGCTAGTGGACCTGGTAAAATGAAAAGACAATCAATTTTATTTCCAGTAGTATTTACTGCCGTCGGGCCTGTTGGTCTATTGGTAAATGATCCTGACTGCTGAGCTGTCGTGGATTCTATTCCCACCCAAGACAAATTCACAGACGGCCGTGTGTGAGGTGTCTGAAATTATTTTTACTAGCCGATATTACATACGTACGTATTTGATGCTAATTTCCCTTTAACCTTCGTCAAGAAGTGGGCAATCAAATCCGAAAATAATTTTGCAAATCTCATTGGTAGTTCCAAAGGTTAGCAGACTCAATAAAAAAAGAATTCTTCAGCTTTAATCAGAAAAAGAATAACCTCAGATTAGAGCTGAAGTATGTAGTGTATTTGAAGAAACTTAAGGAAGCAAGTCCAATTATGTTATAAATATGTAAATACACTACAACACCAAAACTTGCATTGCGTGTTGCAGGATCAGTAGTTACTACGTAGTTGGGCTTGTCTTCGCTAGATGGCGCTAAAATATATTTTGCTGTTTGCAGATGTATCGCCACACGCGTTAACTCTTTGAACTTAGTCACACATAAAATAATAACAATACACATCGCTGTCTAGACTCAAACTACCAAATATGGGTTTTAGACCACGGAAACGAAATATTTGCAATAAGCGGAAAGTCGAACCTCTGACGTTGCATCACTTACGCACCACATATGTTGCGCCACATTGGTCGCACCACATACACATATGCAGTACAACTTTTGTTAACCCTTTGTACCTACTGAACTTGTCTGATCTTACTTACCATTCGTAAGGGGAAAATCGAGCCATCACGAAGAGAGTGAAAGATACTAAAATGTAAGCCGCGAGGACATATAGCCATATTTCTATGGCGAGGGGGTTGAGGAAGCTGAAGAGTCTTGTTGGTTGTGAAGTCGGTACCTGGGGAAAGAGATACACTGTTAAAACAAACGATCTGGGCGTTGGCTGTCAAGCCACATCAGTGGCTCCCTATTAAACGTCAGAACGGTATGCCCTGTAGAATTACTGTATGAAATAAAGAATAGGCAGTCATGGGACTGCCGATAGAAGTGAAAACTTAAACTAAACGATGAACTTAAAACGTCACATTAGCAGGTTGGTGACATTAATTAATAAGGAGCTGACAGAACTCAATGTTTAGATTAGCGCCCTCTAGTGGATCTATATATGTATTATTAGCGTCTCGAGTTCAGTGCTTTTTCCCCATAGCAAAAGTGCACAAACTTGCATAAAGAAGTTTTCACTTCAATAACCTGTGACGTCATAAGTTGTAATTGTCAAATCATGCTGTAGTGTGGTCAATAAAAAAAAATTGGAAACTGTTTTTTTTACTTCGACTCTTAGCTATGTTGTTAGATATAATTTAATTATTTACGTTTGAACTTCGATCTCTATAACAATAATAATAAAGCTTTGTTTATTCCGAAAAAAGTTTACATTACATATGTGTGTTATTAGTGTTATGTAGTTCTTTTATTTTTAATCAAGACTTTATTTCGGACCCCTTTCGGGTAAAAGCCTCCTCCATTTTTCTCCATCTATCTCTGTCCTGGCCTATCTCCATCCATTCGTTTCCCGCGATCTCCGCGATGTCTTCAGCCCATCGTTTTTTTGGTCTACCGACATGTCTTTTCCCTAACGGTCCCTTCCACTTTGTCGCTTGCAGCGTCCATCTTTTGTCCTTTACTCTACAGATATGTCCAGCCCATTGCCATTTTTGCTTCAAAGCGTATTCCAGAGCATCTGTTAATTTGGTTTTCTTCCTTATATTTTCGCTTCTAATTTTTTGAATTTTCTTAATTTTTAAGATGCTTCTTTCCATAGCTCGTTGTGTTGTTATTAGTTTGTTTTTTATTTTATTTGTATAGACCCACGTTTGGCTGCTGTAAGTTAGGCTTGGCAATATGCACGTATCTATTATCATCTTTTTTTGATCTAAGCTGTAGTCTCCTTTTAAAATTTCTTTTTGTGCCCAAAACTTATTCCATGCAATGGTAACTCTTCGCTCCACTTCTTCTTCGTTCCTGTTTGTACTGAACGAGACTTGTTTACCAAGATAGACGTATTCGTTTACATATTCTATTTCTTTTCCATCTACAAATATTGGTTTTTTATAGTTGTTAGTCATAGCTTTAGTTTTGCTTGGGTTCATTTCCAGACCAACCTTTTTGCTCTCACTATTCAAGGTTTGTATCATGTTCTCTAATTCTTTTGATGTTTTTGCTAAAAGCACAATGTCGTCTGCAAACCTTAAATGTGTCAGGTGTTTATCCATTATCCAGATACCTTTGTTTTTCCAGTCGATCTTTTGGAAGATACCCTCTAGTACTGCTATAAATAGTTTAGGCGATAAAGGGTCTCCCTGTCTTACTCCTCTTCCTATTTCAATTTCTTCACCTCTTCTTTCTAATTTTACTTGACTTTTACTTTTTGAGTATATGTTTATTAGAATATTTATATATGTATTATTTATATTGCTTGCTTTTAGTGCTTTCCAAATAGAATTGTGAGTTATACTGTCAAAAGCCTTTGAGTAATCCACGAATGCCATATACAATGGGTAATTAAATTCTGTGAATTTCTCCAATAACTGTTCTATTGCGTGTATGTGGTCATGTGTTGAAAAGCCCGTCCGAAATCCTGCCTGTTCAATCGGTTGATTTTTATCGATTTGTTCGGTAATGCGACTCTGCAGGATAGATGCAAACAGTTTATAAATACTTGATAGTAAGCTGATTGGCCTATAATTGCCGATGTCTAGCGGGTTACCCTTTTTATAGATAAGTATTATGTCCGATTGGCACCATTGCGTAGGTACTGTTTCCGTTTTAAGCACCATATTAAAAAGTTCTGTAAGATGTGTCACGAAAATAGGTGCTCCTATCTTCAGTGCTTCATTACTAATGTTATCGGGTCCAGGGCTTTTGTCGTATTTTAATTTATTTAAATATGATATTACTTCTTTTTCATTTATTAGTTCTATGTTGTGGTTTGGTTCCGTTATGATTTTTTCTTCGTCTTGTTTACCACTCGTATCTTTAGGTGGTTTGCCGTAAAGGGTTTTATAGAATTCTGTGGCGTTACTAAGTACTTCCTGCCTGTTTCTTGTTAATTTCTTCCCTTCCAATTTTTGTATCCAGTTTTTGTGTGTATTTAATTCCTTGTAGGCTCGTTTTGAGCTCCTGTAAGTATTAAGGTTCTTTTCTATGATTCTCTTCCTGTAGTTGTTGTAGTCTATCTTTATAGCTTTATTTGTCTTTTTAAACAATTCTTTAAGGTTTTCTTTCATTTCTTTAGTCTTTTTCTTGGTAGTTAATAGTGTAGTTCTTTCATTTATTAGATCTATAGTAGTTTTTGTCAGAACTTTGTTGTGCTTCTTTCTACTTTTGTCTTCTTTTTGTTTTATCTTTAGGCTGTTTTTTATAATTTCTTCAAATTTATTGTAGTAACTTTGTATGTCTTGTGTTTCGTTTAGAGTATTAAGTTTGTTAATGTTGAGTTTCAGGTTATCAGCATAACATTTGGCTTCCTCATCATTTTTTATGGACTTAGGAATAGAGTTGAAGGTTTTCCTGTTCTTTTTGGCTGCACTCAATTTAAAAGTAGCTCTTACCAGCCTGTGGTCTGATTGGAATTTTACTTGATTTAGTATTTCTACGTTTGTTATTCTATTTGGTTTGTTGCTCATTATGAAATCGATTTCATTTTTAGTTTTTTGATCTGGGGAGATCCAAGTCCATCTGCGATTTTCTTTTTTTCTAAAATATGTGTTCATAATTGATAGTCTATTTTCATAGGCATATTGGATCATTCGCGTTCCTCTTTCATTTCTATTTCCGTATCCATATTTTCCCATTAGTAGTGTCTCGGATTTTTTTGGTCTTCCAATCTTAGCATTGAAATCTCCGATTACGAGGACTATTTTGTCAACTAATTCATGAGCTTTACTTAAATCTTTATAGAATTTACATAATTCCTCTTCACTTGAGCTCCCTGTTGGAGCATAGGCTTGAATTATTGATATATTAATTTGATCAAATTTTAATTGTAACAAGGCTACTCGTTCTGATATTCCAATAAAGTTTATTATATTTGATTTGAGATTTTTCTTAATTAAAAATCCTACTCCGTATAGTCCAGGTGTTTCTCCTATGTAGCAAAATATGTGATCTCGGTGTTCTTCAATTTGGCATCCTCTTCTTCTCACTTCTGCTAGTCCTATTATATCGTAATTTACTTTTCCTAGAGCGTGGCACAATTCAATGTATCGTTCGGCTGATGCTATAGACTTAACATTGAAGGTGCACACTTTTAATAGCTGTGTGTTCTTTACATTTGTATTTGTATTTGGAGGGTAGATTCGATCTCTAGGTGACTGCTAATTACATTATTAGACAAAGATCAAGCATCAAGCAAGCCAGCAGGAGCAGCATACCTTCAGAACCTCTACTAATATCTGATACGACTCATTTTGTTAGTCAGAAAATTAGTAAGGTCTGGGATCTTGGTCTATAAAGTTTATAATTCATAACTTACCTTAAATAATATACCAATTCCAAGATTCATGAAGGGCTTAGTAAAGTCTATGACAGCTTCCCTCGCGTAGTTGATTGTCATGGAAGCCACTGCAATGTCCGCTTTCTGAAAATGAAGTATTTTATTAAGTTTTTTCTTTAACTGACCCGACTATTTGTTTAGTGAAGTCGATAGATGTGAAATTATGGGAAATTGGTGTGGTTCAGAAGAAAGTGGAGTTCAAAAGAACCAGAATCTGGAGGGCTTGTACGAAAGGTCTGATGACAGTAAAGGAAGATCGTGAGGTACCTAAAGGTACTCGTAGAAGCAAGTGATTAGCTGTTGTCTATGCATACCCCGAAGGAAGAAAGGCGTGAGTTTATGCATATGTGACCAAGGGCCAAACAAGAGCATGGATAAATTGTACAGCAGAAACTTCTTCTGCTTGGACCTGCCCTTATTCCCGAGCAAAGGGCGGAGGCCAGAGATTACTGAAAGTATTTCGTGGCTGATAGGTAAACGCTCCCGAATAGCAGCTAGCGGTTGCGAGATCAGCTGTTCATAAGTGAATAATGTTAATAAAAAGTGGTAAAAAATCATAGGAATCGTTTTTTATTCTGACCCATCATTAAAGGTGTCATTAGTACTATCGTCTGTCATCGTTTTCGGGAGCGTTTAAAAAGTATTGTGATTAAGAGTAAATACGGCTCAGTGTGAAAACTTTGAATGCATCATTGATTCAGTATAGCAAAACCCAACATAACCATTCCCCTCGCTGACAGCACAGCATCCCCTTACAGACCCCTCATTATATGGAACCTACTCATAAGTTCCTGTCTTCTAATCTTCTTCTAGGAGGACGTCCTTGACTAACCGGTTTGGCTCTAATTTGAGCTCTTTCTTACTTCCTCCTCAATCCTTCTTTCCAAATAAATATAGTTAAAAAGTCTCCTCACCCTATCCATCAATTCCCTTACAATGCCATTCCACTGTCCAGTATCAGGGTCCCTGGCTCCATACATGTTATCTGGAACCAGCCTCAGCCGGTAATGAAACCCTGCTCTGGCGGCTACCCTGGCCAGCAGATCTATGCAAAAGCCTTCGAATCGAGCGTTGCCTTGCAAGTTCCAGCCTTCTTTCACCATCACGTAGGGTTTTTCCTGAAGAAAGAATTTAATGAAAGATAAAGTAAGCAAATCAAAGACGAAAAGAAGGGAATCTGTGGGTTTTGAAAGATGGAAATGGGAGTGGAATAGAGCAGTTTGAAAAGGGCTATAATATTTTAAGATAGGGAGTAAGAGTCTGATTCGAGCCAAAATCTGTTGTGAGGACAACTTTAGGGAGGGTTTTGCTGGTATATCTCTACTTACTTCTACAGTCACCACAGTGAGCGTTACATTCGGTGGAGGGTTTCTTTTATAAGCAGCAGGATCTGAGACAACAAGTCCCTCACTCGGAGACCAGGTGCCTGCTACCACCATACTGCCTTTCTCTCCACCTGATAACCTCATTAGCTGAAGGTGGAAATTGGTCCGGATGCCGTTTTTGAACTCTAAAGGACCTGTTAAGCCATGAGCTTGTACCTGTGAAGATATTATCAGTTGCTTTAACCAGGTTTTTAAGAAATTCTGCATAAGTCTGTAACCCAAGAAAACCACAGACACATTAAAAACTTTCAAAATCAAAATCAAAACCATTTATTTCAATTAAACCACAGATATTTTTGAATTGCTAGGAGTAGGAGTCAGTCGTGAAGGTAGTTGCCTGTTCGTGGGTGGAATCCACACTTTGCTATAGACAATCGCACTAATGTGTGTTGTTCGGGG
This sequence comes from Euplagia quadripunctaria, assembly GCA_963859945.1. Classification (NCBI taxonomy): domain Eukaryota; kingdom Metazoa; phylum Arthropoda; class Insecta; order Lepidoptera; family Erebidae; genus Euplagia; species Euplagia quadripunctaria. The sequence continues at coordinate 3,322,289 of OY982586.1, forward strand.
ATGCCTGACTAGTCTTAAATCCAACAGATTAGGCATTTTATCAGGGGGTGAAATGACGTTCCGCGTGTGGCTCCTGACACAGACGCGGACGGACATGAAAATAGTCGTAAAACGTGAACAAACCCTGTGCAAGAACGAAACGAAGCGAAAAACAAGCTCATCTCTTTAATAAATAAGTTACCAGTCATTTCCGACTAGTGAACGCACTACAGATTTTTGTGCGTGTGAAAACACCCGCAGGCTGTCCCCGACCCGGGGGTTTTCAGTGTGACAGTGGGTCGGTGGAATTGCCATATTGCGCCTAAAATAAGAAGCGGTTCTGGAACGTCTGTTGTTATCAGCAGTCCCCCTCCTAGCACCTGGAATGGCTAGGAATGACTCCTGTGTCGCGGGGGACTTTACAAACATACAAACAACGGACACAAAGAACACCCAGACTCGGGTGGGAATCGAACCCACGACCTCTGGCGTAGCAGTCAGGGTCACTAACCACTAGGCCAACAGGCCAGTCGAAGTCGAAGATGGAAAAACATTTATCAGAGTATATTAGATAAAAGTGAGATATCGAATGAAATACGGGCAGGGTATCCGAACTTCCGGATGACTTAATAAAAGCTGTTCCCGGATCCTTCCTATTTTAAACGCAGTACAGAAAACCCCGGTGGGGTGACGGCCCGTGGGCCCGTATCTTGGTAGAGTAGTTTAGCCCGGGTTCTTGAATAATGCTTGGTGACCCTAGTCCTAATCCACGCCAGGCTTGCCCTTATACAATTAGCTATCAGTGACTTCTTACTGTATTTATGTTGTCGTAGACAGCTCTCCCATGGGCCCATGGTGCATCTTTATCGCAAGAAATGTTTCCTGGGTGAACATTCTCTGTTATGGCTAAGGCTTGGGAGAGGACCTGGACTGCATCGTAAAGTAGAGCTGGTTCCGTCTGGAAGATAATTTTTGTTTTAAGATTATGTGCGCTAACAAGCTAAGCAGCATTTTCTTGATAATGGTCAGTTCGTGTCAGATTTCTGAATTAAATATATTTTGCTCAAATATAACCTTTATCTGTCCACCGCTGATTATCGAAGCTCCTATGGGGTGGAACTTCTCCATGACCTGGAGGGACTCCTTCACCTTGTCGGAGTCTCGATCCACCAGTCTCCATCCGCTCATATTGACGCGGTTGTAGTAAAAATCCTCTAGGTCAAATAGCTCCATATCCTGGAAAACCAGAAAAAATACTTATTGTTTTTTTATATATAAGAATAATAATAACGTGGGTCACACATTACTTGTATTTTTGTTAACCCCTCCACGAGCGGGTTTGCGTTAGGAGTCTACTGAGAGAGATGAACACGTTACTTCGACTTGAGGAATAGTTAGTTATAGCTAACAGAGAACCAATAACAAGACTTTACTTATAGTGATTGAATAACAAAGAAAATGTGAATAAACTCAAAGAACACATCACGCCTCAATCAATCAATTAACCTATTGTAGTCCACTGCTGGAAATAGGCCTCTCTCAATGTCCGTCATAGCACCTCATTCTCAACCTTCCGCATCCTGTCCATCTCAGCTACCCTCCTCAGATCGTCAGTCCATCTGATTGGGGGGCGTCCTACTTTCCGTTCACCGATTTGCGATCTCCACTTTAAGACCCGTTTGCTCCAACGGCCGTCGGCCCTTCGGCAGACATGGCCAGCCATTGGCCATTGCCAGTTGAGCATGCTTATTTTGCGACCTTTGTTGGTAGCTTTAGTTCTCTGTCGAATGACTTCATTACCAATTGTATTATTCGCTCCATGGTCCGCTGCACGACTTTTAGTTTATAGAAAAGCCCTCCAGTTAATGTCCACGACTCGGCACCGTAGCTTATGGCAGGTAGGACGCACTGTTCGAAGACCATCGTTTTGAGACTTGCATCCATACACAATGATCAATCATCACGCATAACGGTTAGAAATTAGATAAATCCTAAAGTTTGTATGAAAATAAAATACTAGTGCAACATTAATACAAAATTCTATGTATTAATGATGATTTTTCTTGAAAAATTCAAGTCAAAGTCAATAACTTAGTTGATAAAATTCCTTAAAAACTTTGGAGTCGTCTTTTTTTTGTCGCAACACACAATGTTACTTCAAAAATGGATTATTACTTTGTCAAAAGTGAAATTAGCAAATAATAACATTTTGCAAATAAATAAGGTCGCCATTTGCCTGTGTCGATCTATTTATAACCGCCCGTTTCCAAATAGTTGAGCCTTGTCAGAAGAAATCGGGCAAACAAACTCACGGCCTCTCTTCTAAATCACTAGATAGTTTTACAATATTTAGTTAAATGTATTACAACACTGTTATGTTGTGTGCAGATAATAATGATATTAAGATTATATGTAAGCATTTAAAGTACCGATACTGAAATCTAAACAAGATAAAATTTAAGTAAAAAAAGGTAAGAAAAGAAAAACAAAAGTCGGAAGATGAGAAACATTTTCACATTACATTTCTATTAAGTATCTGAAATAACTTGTGAATCTAAAACAATTTCATCCCAAGCGTTTTTATCTTCCAAATAATCCACTGCTAATTAAAAGCCCTTTATGTTGTTATACTGTGAGCTTAAATTTGTTCAGACTTAAAATTTGTATATCATTTGAGATTTTATTATAAAACCGTACACATTGACCTCGAAACGACTTGGTTGTTGTAACCTGGAGACAGGTACAACAAGTTGATGTTTATGACGTGTGTTGAAAGAACGTATATCACTTTTCTTTCTGGTCTTTATTTTATGACTAGCTGTGCCCGCGACTTCGTCCGCTTGGAATAGTGTATTTATATCGAATCAATACCCTAAAAAATAAGTTTCAAGCTTCTAGCTCTAAATATGACGATACTTTCATACAACTTTTCATCCCCACCTTTCAACCCCTTACAACCCTTTTTTAGCATTAAAAAGTAGCCAATGTCCTTTCTCAGGCTCTAGACTACCTGTGTAACAAATTTTATTTAAATCGGTTCTGTAGTTTTGGGGTGAAAGAGCGACAGACAAACAGACAGAGTTACTTTCGCATTTATAATATTAGTAAGGATAATAAATCAAGTTTTCATAAATATCATTTTGTTTATTTTTTAAATTTCTGCCTTAGTTAATCCATCTGCAGCATCTGCAGCACGAAGATAGACTGAATATCGGCGTCATTCCCCCACAGTAGAATAACAAACAACATTATACTATGAAAATAACTAAAATATACTGATATTAGAACATGTCTTTTTTTATGGTATAGGGGGCAAACGAGCAGACGGGTCACCTGGTGGTAAATTACTACCGCCGTCCATGGGCACCTGCAACTCAAGAGTCACAAGTGCGTTGCTGGCCTTTAAGGTGGAAGTAGGGAAAGGTGGGGGGGGGGGAATAAGGGGCGAGGAAGGGAGAGAGGGAGAGGAAAGGGTTAGGACCTCCGTTAACCGGCGACCACCACTCACTCGGCGAAAAGCAATGCAATCATAGCTTCACTGCCGGTTTTCTGTGAGGCCGTGGTATCACTCCGGTCGAACCGGCCCATACGTGCCGAAGCATGGCTCTCCTACGAAATAGATGTCTTGACAACTATAATTCTTCTTTGGATATTTCTTCAATTGCCGCTTTTGTTGTCAGTCCGTGGCGGTGAGTGAGAACTGTACCGAATTTAAAAGAGTTTTACTTTGAAATTCGTTATGGTTCCGCCTCACAACCACGAATGGCCAATATTCTGGTGACAACTAAAAATCGTTTAAATATTCTGAAAAAAAAAACACTTAACTCACCGCTAATATACACGATAAATCTGAGTAAACGTGAGCGTAAATAATATTGTGTAACGTATCGCCATCGCCATCTATCCCAAAACCACAGAATACACAATAGTACAGGCAAGGAAGTCTCACTCCGCAAAACCATTTAAATAAATAGCGACTCTTGTTCCTACACAATAAAGTCGCATTTCAGATCGCACAGCGCTAATTACCTACAGTTGTATAACTTAGAAGTTGCCTCTCTTTTCATCACGAGTTCAACTCGCACTTGGCCCACTTGTACTATTGAATATAACTATTATTAAAACCACTTTGCTTATATTCTTAAACTTCTTTATACATAAAACTTTAAATATAGTATACTTACGAATGACGTAAAAACATAATGATAGTCCTCATTGTTCATTTGTAGTTGAAGGATCTGTAAATGGAGATAACACATTTTTTAATAAATTTAAGTCTTATTCTATATGTAAGAGGGCTCAGAATGAGGGCTACCGTTTTTATGCTCACCAGTTGGCGCCACCGGCGGGTGAGGTCTTAACTGTCAAAATTTGAGTTTACACGCGTGGAAAAAGAGTTTAAATATAAATTATTTCCTATTATCGTATCTTACATCTGCCTTAATTAATCGCGTATTGCAAAATATTCACAACAGTAATTATTTATTTAGTAAATAAACACGCAATAAAGCCCCCAAACAAACAGTGATATTTCAGATGACATTTCGGAGCACAGATTAGTTAGTTTCGGAGATCTCATGCTACACCTCTAGTGGCAAATTCAAACGCGGTAGCCCTCATTTCCGGCAACAGCAATTCGAGTTACCAGTACACGGCTCTGACCTGGCCGAACAGTAATATCTCATTCTTTCCATTGCCAATTGAAAAAGGAAAGGTAGGTAACCTTTCCTTTTTCAATAATATTAGCGTGGGAGAGCCATACTTCGGCACGTATGGACCGGCTCGACCGGAGTGATACCACGGCCGCACAGAAAACCGGCAGTGAAGCAATGATTTCATTGCTTTTCGCCGAGTGAGTGAGGTTACCCCTTAACCTTTCCCTCCCCTCCCCCTCTCCTCCACTACTCCCTTCCTCGCCCCTTATTCCCCCCCACCTTTCCCTACTTCCACCTTAAAGGCCAGCAACGCACTTGTGACTCTTGAGTTGCAGGTGCCCATGGGCGGCGGTAGTCATTTACCACCAGGTGACCCGTCTGCTCGTTTGCCCCCTATATCATAAAAAAAAATATATATATATTTACTTCCATTTTTTCCAACTTTAGTTCCCAAAGTGCCCGGTTACGGGAATAGGCTTGCCCTTTATAGTAAGTAAAATGTGGGGTTAATACGCATCTGCATACCTCTTCACGGATACAGGTGTGAATGTATGTATGGATGTATATATTACCGTGAATGTCCGAAGCGCAGTGCATGTTAAGATACACTGGTGTCTGTTAACATCCACCAAGCTAGCTGGTGAATGTCCGTTATTTATTCTTTTCGTTACGGTTGCGGACATTCACCAGTGAATGTTATCATACACCACAATGACTTAGAATGTCTTCATTATGAGCGACAGGGTAGGTCAATTGAACAGAAATGGCTAGGTTTAGGTTAGGTTAGAACTGCGACCACAACGCCATGCCAGAACCGAATTCTATTGCAAAATCACAAGTTTTTGTCAAACATTAGTAAACCCACCGTAATACGTTGCAGAACAAAACAGTCGAATGTGAATATAAAAGAGAAAAGTGTATGGCTTTCTCGCTTTTTGAAGAAATACTGGTGGGTAAATCGTTGAATCTAAAATTCACAGAATCGCCTTGGTGTATGTTAACATTAAGCAGTGTTTGATGTTTGATTTCGGACTTTCACTATCTCAATTGGTGATTGTTGACATACACCGGTGTATCTTAACATTCACTAATATCGAACATTCAGAGTAACATATAACTATATTGGCAGAAATTCATCATGAAATAGTAAGGAGGAGGGTAGAGGAGGGCAACCTACCACTCACCCTCGGTTTGCCGAGCGGAGAATAAACCTCTACGCATTGCCATAGACAGGAAAACCGAACTCCCTCAAGAAAAATCTTCTTACTAGACGTGACAGTTACATCCAAAGTAGTGGACAATTTTGTGTTAAAAAAAATAGTCAATTTTATATTTGGTATACTCGTATGTTGGTCTTTTGGTCTACTGGTCTCTTGGTCTGCTATTCTTCTTCCACACTACTCAATTTATTTTACGTTTACAAATTTTAATAAATGGTCTTTTGGTCTACCTTTCGTTTTTGCATAGTCTTCAATGTATTTGATCTACTAATATTTCCATTAAATAGTCTTACAGGTAATTATGTTTTGGTCTTCTATGGTCTACTGATATTTACTTACAGTTTTGACCAGCTGCCTTATCTTTAAAGAATCGGTGTCTACTATACTATATTCAACCTGTTTCGCCTTCAACTGATTAATTAACTCAGCTATACTCGTATAGGTACTTGTATGATGTCGGTTATTTGGTATACTGGTCTTTTGGTCTACTATTCTTCTTCATACTCGTAATTTTTTACTATACTATATACTGGTACTAGTTTTTTCAGTAAATAGGCTAATAAGCTATTGAATTTTTGGTCTACTATGGTCTACCGTGTTTTATTGTCTACTGATATCTACTTACCGCTCTGGCCAGTTGCCTGATCTTCCTAGGGTCAGTGTCTACTACAATATGTTCGACATGTTGCGCCTTCAGCTGAGCCAATGCTGTTCTGTACTCCTTAGGCTCATGGCATCGGACTGCATACATATCTCGCCCGTCTTTTGCTACATCCAATAGATTTATTTCACCTGGAATTTTAATTTTTTTCTGTTCAAAAACCTTTAAGAAAAAGTTAATAAAAAGATGTGGCCTGAGAAATAATTGAGAGATTATTTTGGATATTCTCATCAAGTTTCTTATCAATTTTAATGATTTTCATTTAACTCTACATGATTTTGTTTACTTCTTTTCTTATAAGGACATGTCAAGACACATCAGAATATTTCATCAACTCTCTTATTATTACAGTTTCATTAAAGAATATTATCTTTATCGGTAAATTTTGAAGTTTACATTTTCAATCATAATAATTCATGAACTAAACCACGTATTTTCTCACGTGTCAGGATGAATTTTAATACAATGCTTCTTACAGAAGACGAATTTAGTGATACACCTAGAATTAGACACTAATAACAAAACTAAATTTCTCTTTCTTTCTCCCTCCCTCTCTATCCCTCTCCCCTCCCCTCTCTATTTCTCTATCTCTCTCTTCTTTTACAGCAAAAGCCGCACTTAATTCGCGTTATATTATCGCTTTATTTTTCTATTCTAAATTGTGCGAATTAGTCTAGATGCATTCATCTATATACACATCCTTAGGGCTAGCCTACACTCATATCGAACATTCTAGAAACACCTAACACAAAACACGCTTCCAAAATTTGGATTTACTGAAGCCTCCATACTTTTGTATGATGAAGTATTTATTTATGTGTTTTGTATGAACTCACCATAACCGTAATCTTCGTATATGATCCCCATCCTGGTCCAGTTGAGGTAGTTAAGAAACTCGGAGAAAGCTTTCGTAATGAGATCCTTTGGCGGATACAGGTTTACTGTAAATGTATGGTTTACTGAAATAGAGAATAAATCATTAATTATTAGCCACCAACTACCTCTTCGCATAATTTAGTACTTTCTTCGGACTCGATTCAAAGGTCAGGTAAGAGATAATCTGTTTTTTCTGTTTAGAAATTCTAGCATGGATATTGGAACCGTGTCCGGTAGACAGCTATAGAGTCATCCTCTTATAAGACAGCCGTGTAGGAGATCGATATGACAACGGCAGCCGTCTTTGAAGACGAGAGCTTTATGGGTTTTAGTACTAGAGTTGGGGCTGCTGCTTAAGTTACAGCCATCTTCTTTCTGCCTAACCACTTTCCCTATTTAAATAAGAATAAAGTGGACGAAATATTGATGTAGACATCTGCCAACCTCAGAAATATGCAAGCGTGGGTACATATCAGGATCCAATAAGAAAAAAAAAAATTGTCACTAGATCCATTATGAATCTGGCCAATGGATCTTCTGAGATTGAACCATTACAAATATATAAGTAAAAATCATTAGGCTTGGAAAGCACCAGAACTCCACAGGAATTCGCGATCAACCACTGTCGGTCACGGTCACTGGACAAAGGAGATGCAAGACGAGCTGTCTTGCATCTCTCTGTGGAAAACTTAAAAAAAAGGCCTCTTTTCGGCAGTGGATGTCGGATGGTTGAGATGATGATAATAAGTATGGTGTGGTGGAGAAGCCCACCTACTCCTGGGTATTATCGCAAATAAAACAACACCAGAGCATTATTCGTGAGGTAAACATTTGCCCTACAGCTTCTGTTACGTTTTGGTTATGCACTGAGTCACAAGGCTCTAGTTTCTTCTACCAGAGCAGTATTCTACTTGAATTTCGTATATGTTGGGTCATTCGGCTTTCATCAATATGGTTGAGCTGGACGATGCCTGCCACGTGCGTGGTGCTCGTGAATGAGTGCCATTGGTCGAAGCTGGTCATATCTTAAATATAGTAATTTGCAAGATTGTATATATTTTAGTACAATATGTTACATTGTAAAAAACACACGTCGAAAAAGAATGCTCTTGGAGTATTTTGCCTGTTCTTCTTCATGGGATCTAACAAAATTCTGGCTGACTCTTAACAATTCAAAAATACTCATATCTGGTTTAATTGAAATAAATGATTTTGATTTTAAAGAAAGAAAGAAAGAAAAAGTATTTATTTCTTAATAAGTAACGTTCGTGCTTACAGTACTTATAATTTTGAAACATTAAAAAAAAAAGAAATACAAATAAAAATAAAGAAAAAAACGAAATAGAGTGACAATTGCCTAAAGCAGAAATTTCAATCTACAAAAAAATAAATCTTTTCTCTGCAGTGAAAAACTGCTTCTCTGCGTGACACGAGCTTTTAATTTAAGTCCCAACTTTACCTTACCTTCTAATTATGTTAACACGAAACTACGAGCCGAATTTCAACAATTCTTTTTAATTCTTAATTCTTGAGGAATGTTAAAGACTATTAAACGCCACGCTGCGAACCTCAGCGGACCCATAAACGGAGATGAAACTGCAAGGAACAGTTACTCATAAATATACGTACAGTTATCATTGACGTAAGGCCCAACGGTGAGATGTGGAATATGCAGACTCCTGGTCATAGCGTCGAGGGTAGCTGCTAACTGAGGACCAGCCCCGCTGAAGAGTCCCACAGCACCAGACTTTATTTGTGTACACGCTGGAATTATAGAAATGGAATTAAGTTTTCATGAGGACCTGGGTTGGATTCTTGAATCTTAAATTACATATTTTAGCTAGTCTGAAAATTCGTCCGATAGACAGCTGTTAACGGATAAACATATAGCACACGAAAATGGATGTGATGTAATAACATCAACGACCTATCGTGGTCCACTGCTGGACAAAGACCTCCCGTAAGGAGCGCCAACTATCCCGATCTTGAGGAGTCCGCATCCATCCGCTAATAACACCTCTGCCTAATCGTTTCTGGATTTGAAGGCCTGAATTTAAGAAGGTAAAGTGTAGGTAATAAGATATACGTATGGTAGTAATGTACATGCAAGTACTGGAGTCACGTAGTCAACATTTCCAGTTCTTAATACTTGCCAACTTATAGTATCTGACATGCTGAATGGCGCAGCGAATCAACTGGTTATCTCGTCAACCTACCCTATCTTAGTTTTAACCACACACTAGAAAATGATTTATTGATATTTTTTCAAAATACTTGTTCTTCATCTAGCCGTTAAAGGAACCTTTGCAAATTATTTGCGACACAAGGGCAATGGGATAGCCCTCAGGAATAACTAGCTAAATCAAAGTATGACGTCACTAGTTGTTATATAATAAAAATAATAATAACTTGACACATCCCACATACGGCCGTCTGATCCCCAACTAGGCAGAGCCTGCACTATGGCAACCAGTATGGTGATAAACATACTTATATATTTATAAATACATGCATATTATAGATAAATTACAGCCATACAAGTTTCTCCAGAAAAGTTTTTTAACAGCGATTGCAACAATGCCAAGGTACTCGTACCACGAGAGAAATGCGGTTCTCAAAAATTTCCAATATACATATATATAATGTTACAGAAAGGTGTGATCAAATTTTAGGAGCGTTATGTGCAGTCAGTCGACAAATATGCAGTTGATTTAGCTTGAAAAAAAAATTATTTGAAAAAATCTGAAAATGCTATTTCTAATGTAGCTGCACATTTTTAAACAATACATTATCAATTATTATGTAAATTTCAACGATTTTGTTTGTTTATTGTTTCATGCAGATATTTTCAGAAAAATCTGGACATTTCATCAACGTCCTTGGTATTAAATACCTATAGTTTAATTCATGTCAGCTCTCTCACATGCGAAATATTAGCTTTATCGGTAAATTTTCAATTTTAATGTTTAAGTTTCAAAATAAGATTTCTGTATGTACACGAATTTTCAAAAAAAAATTTGCGCTTCATGTTATTCACGATTCTACTATACGACCCTTAAACATGACCAAACCTTTCTGTAACACGCTGTATAATATGATATTTATTATACTTCCATTAATATTTAGTTAGAAGTCGGACTTTCTGACATAGCCAGTTCGAGGTATGTTATGCGATCCTGACTTTCTTGGGCTGTCGCTTTCACTCCTCAGTCCATTTTTTCTTTACCTTCCATTGCCTTCCCTTCTTACCTACCTCTACCCTTTCGAGATACTCCCAATTTTTCCAACTTCGGTTGACTGCAATAGGCTTGCACCCTGTTACGAGAGTGGGACCATATTATGGATGTTTAATAGGTGTCTGTATGTATGTATTCTATGAGCAACTGCCTGGCCTGTTGGTCTAGTGGTTTTTGACCCTGACTGCTGAGCTAGAGTTCGTCGAGGTCGGATTCGATCCCCACCCAGGACTAATAATTGTATGATGAGCATGTAATCATGCTCATCATTGTTCTGTGTCTGGGTGTAATTTATCTATAACTGGCTGACCCGACAGACGTTGTCCTATCTTAACTACGAATATTGAATTCAAATTGGTATAATTTGCTGCACGTATTCTGTCAATCGCGCCAACAGTCAAACGACTGACAGTTATGTCAAAAGTGCTAAGGTTACATTAGAAAAGATAATATGGTCGTTAAGTTTTCTTAAATTTTCTAATTTACCGCGCAACTTTCTTAGTTATTTCTTTCATAAGAACCTTCTCCGGACAATAACAAACACAAAAAAAAAGAATTAGCGAAATTGGTCCAGCTGTTCACGCGTGATGCCGTGACCAGGGGAAATAGGTATTCATCTTACATATATAATATAGATAGATATGTATGTATTTTGAAATATATAAGTATGTTTATCAGCTGTCTGGTTACCATAGTACAGGCTCTGCCTAGTTTGGGATCAGACCGTGTGTGAGATGTGTGAAGATATTATTATTATTGTTATTATATCTTATTATTTTTTTCCACACTACACTTCCATCTCAACATTCAGTAGTCGGTATTATCCCACTAATATTATAAATGTGAAAGTTTGGATGGATGGGTGTTTGTTACTCTTTCACGCAGAAACCACTGAACCGATTGCGATGAAACTTAGTATGTTGCTGGAGACCTGGATTAACGCATAAGCTACTTTTTATCCTGATATTCCCATGGGATCTTGACTTACGAGGGTGAAACCTCGTGGTGCTGCTAGTTGATGATATTTTTGATATGAATAACTATGCATTTAGCGTAAATAAATTAACAGCTAAGGGTATACAAGATAGTAAACATGTCTGAGTGCTTAATTTTGCCACTTTTTACCAACATAACTTCACAATAGAGAAGTGTGTATAGCGCTTTTAAAGCACCATTGTCTGGCTAATAGCTTTATATCAAAGCGTAGGGCCTTCGCACGCAGGCTTGTACATTTTACACTTAACTGTGTGGCATTAATGGGCTTTTGAAGGAACTCTGTTGCTATTATTTTATTTATGGTATATGGAGCAACTCAAGAGTCACAAGTGCGTTGCAGGCCTTTAAGGTGCGAGTAGGGGAAGGGTGGGAGAGGAGGGAGGAAGGGTTAGGGCCTCTGTTAACTTCACTCACTCGGTGAAAAGCAATGCAAGCATTGTTTCACTGCCGATTTTCTGTAAGGCCGTGGTATCACTCCGGTCGAGCCGGCCCATACGTGACATGAAGAAAATTACATATTTTATATTTATAGTTGCTAGGCTACTACGCTGTTGCCTGCGTTTTCCCGTGAAAAGAAAATGTTGGTTTTTTTTTAAACGGAAACTGTACAATTTTTGGGGATAAAAAGTAGCCTATGTGCTATGCCTATGTCCCACAAATTTCATGCAGTTCAGCCGTTTTTGCGTGAAATAGTAACAAACATTCATTCATCCATCTACCCTCACAAATTATCCCCCTTAATAATATTAGTAACATCCTGTATAGAAGAACTGCAGAAAGCTAAATTTTTTAAACAATATGTCTTACAATTTTAAAAATTATGTTAAAACAGCTTAAAGAAATTACACGTGGCCAGTATATGTGATTACCTGTCATGGTAAGTATCTATACAATGACAGCTCGAGTTAAATTCGACCGAGTCGAAATTCGACCACCACGCGATCTTTAGTAATTATAATTTGGTAAAACTAAAATATACGCTTTAATGTAGAATGAAATTAAAAAGTAAAAATGAGTTCGATGGCTCCTACCTTCATCATCAGACCATTGTTACCAAGCCAAATCTGTTGGACTCGTCTAAACGAATCATATGAGCCCAAACTCGAGGGGTTTACTAGTAGCCACTGAAGAGTTCTACTATCCACCATCAGCTCCATCATCAGAAGATGCAAATTGTAACATTGTCGTCCAAACTATATATTTTAGGGCTTCGCTTGGCTGGAGAAGATGAGAAGGGACCGCAGACATAAGTATTTGGTATTAATTTGAACTTGATGCCTCCATGGATTCCTGAGAAAAATCGTCTTGACAGATAGACAGACAAAAAGACGGACAGCAAAATCATCCTAAAAGGGTTCCTTTTTTCCTTTTGGGGAACAGAACCCTCAAAAAGAAAATCGGTTGACAATCAGAAGAGAAAAAAGTACTGAACTGTTTTTTTTTCTGTTTAGAATTTAGATATATGTTTAGAAACAAATTATTGAAATAAATTGTATTCTTTAACATTTAAATAAAAAAATTGCGAAAATTGCATTTCTGAATTCACAAATTTGCAAATTTGCAAAAAAAATTAAGTTGCATTTCTAACCGACGAAAAAATGGAGGAGGTTCTAAAGTCGACCCGTATATTTTCTTTATGTATGACGCATAACTTTTTACTGGGTAGTCCAATTTCGATGTTTCTTTTTTTATTTTATAGGACATACTTCGTAATTGGTTCCATTTAAATTTCAAACCAATATTTCAACCCTAAGGGTAAAAAATAGGGAATGAATGTTATTTCACCGACTGACTTTTCACCTGTGAACCGATTTTGTTGAAACTTAGCACACATGTGTAGTTTTAATAATACTACAGCATGACGGAGACCTGTAGTTGATTATTTTAGACGCAAAAAACTAAAAAATAATAACTTTTTAACAAAAAATTTAACCTATGAAAGAAGAAAGGAACTGAAAAGTGAAAAATAAACTTGTTATCCTAACTAAACTCCTACATTAATGTAAACTAGAGATCGCGTGGTGGTCGAATTTCGACCATGGTTTATTTAATTGGCCAATATTACTTGACCTGTCATTGTATAGACTTTTGTACCATGACAGGTCAAAATATATACTGGACACTCATAGCTAATATTGTTCAAAAACTTTAGCATTCGTCACTTCTTCTCTGTATAAAGTATAAGTGTGCGAAATTTCATACTCCTCTGTCCACCCAATTTTCGAAAAAAGGGATCCAAAGTTTTCGCTTCACGTATTAACATAGATACCTAAATAATTTTTACACCAAACCTACAAACAAAAATTGAAATTCGAAAACACTTCGGCAAAAAGACATCATTTTACTGAATAATTAATTCCTATCAACCCAACTACATTTTTATCATAAAAAAATTCGTAAGCGGAAAACGTTGAGGTATTATTCAACAACTCATATTTTCCACAAGTATCCTTGACAGTACACCCGGCTGTGAACGGGCGCCATATTGCGGTTCCGGTTCCATTTATAACATCCGACCGTTACAGGAACTTTTTCAGTCCAGGAGTTTAGGGCGGTTATTGCAAAAACCGGAAGGAATTTCCGTTTATTGTAACACATAGACACAATACATAAAAGTTCCTAAAAGTCTTAAATAAGAGCCCTTTTGAATACTGATATTGATACAAAAAAACTGTTTTTTGTATTATTGTCAATTTTTTACAAAAGAAATGATCTTTTTATTTGTGGAATAGAGAGATATGTATGTATGTAGAAATGTATTATATTATGTATTATTGTTATTGCACCTTGAGAAACCTTTTTAATTATATTCTTAAATAATAATAATAATACATAATTATATCTATTGTTTCGGGGGGCTCGTGACTAAGTGGTAACCGAGTAGGTTAGCACTTTGGAAGGTTAAGTAGTTCTAGCCAGGGCAGTCTTAGGATGTTCCCGGAGGACTCCTTCCTAGGGTATACCCGGGTTCCCCCAACAGACCCACTTGTGACGGAACACCGTGTGGTTTTAGTCGGTTCGATTCCGACATACCACTTTACCGTTAGCTCCGGTGAGGTGATGACCCGTGGGGGTTCCCACACGATAAAAAAAAAAAAAGAGCAGTCTTAGAATGGGTGACCATTCTTAACACATCGAGACCCTTCCGTGTCTCGGAGAGCACGTTAAGCCGTCGGTCCCGGTTACCGTACAAATATCTGTGGCATTCGTTACGGGTAATTGGAGCCCTAAAAAAAGTCCGACAACCTGGTCTAACTACAAAACTTCGATATCGCCTAGTACTTGGATTGTGGAGGTCTGATGGCAGCCGCTTCACGTAAAATATCGACGTTCGGCCCTTTCGTAGTTAGATTAAAAGCCGATCCCAACTTAGTTGGGAAAAGGCTCGGAGCATTATTAAATTTATTCTAATAAGTAATTAGACGTCCAATTAGATTCGCGTATTTGCAGAAAACATGAAACGTAACATAGAATTATGTGTATGTTATTTACTACACAATAACCAACATGAAACCTTACATAGTTAATTAATATGTATAGTTTATATAACTAAAATTTCTAATGCTAAAGCCGGCGTTTTACTATAAAGGAATGAAGCGAGACGCGATTACAGTGAACTCTAATCCGTCTTACACCTACTGTTCACTCTTAATCGGGTGTTTCCCATCCGGGTCATTACTAATTACACAAAAATCTTCCCAAATTTTACTTATCTCCTAAATTATAGGGTACTTCTCATTGACGTACAACCATGAATTTTGGTAAGAAGCAAGGTGTCACAGCACAAGTAAAGAAAAAAATTCTCTCTGTTAAAATCCTTTCTTTCAGGAAACTTTAGAGGCATCAACGATTCCTTAAAGCTGTAAAAAATCAAGCTTCAGTCAACGCAATCAAAACATACCTAAGGCCATTTAAGCCTTACATTGCAACAAAGATCATTAAGGTATCGTAGGTAAATCAAAACCTAGACTTCCCATGGACTTTGAATCATGAAATTTGGTAAAAAGCAAGGTCTCACAGCAGAAGTAATGGAAAAACCAGAGATGGATTATATTTCTGCAGGAGACTAAAGACGCAGCAAAATTTATAATTAAAATTAAGGAATATTTACCCAAATACTCCTTTTGGGTATAATATTTTGTGTTGTATTTATAATATAGGATTGAGACTATAATAATCCTATGTACGATTATTTTTAAATGCATTACATTACTGCTGAAATAGCTAAAGAAAACGAAAAAGCGTTGCATCTAAATTACAGCATTGCCTTGCAATTAGTTTACACAAATAAATTTTCCTAACGCACAATGTAGACGAAGAAACACAAAAGTGTTACTTTTTGACATAAATAAATTTGAGATTATTTCATTAATAAGCAATTTAATTTTATAGTATGTCTGTGTCATTCCTAAGGCACTTGTCCGTGGAACAGACAGAACAGCACGTGGTTTGGACAAAAGTTTTTCTGTGTCCAAAAATTCCAATACCAGCAGCTATACTCTCAAGACTTGTCTACTCACCTCTCTTGTAAGACTTGAAGGTATCCCTGGCAGGGGTACACTGTATATCGTAGACCAGAGTGCTGTTCGGAAGTAAGGTGCGTTCTTTATTGATCCGATATACCGAGTATTTGAAGGCTAACTCTGTACTCCCTCCCCTCGCATCTTCCGTGAATACTGCCCCTGGAAAAAAGGTTTATATTATATATTATAGACTACTATAGATATATGAGGCAGATAGTGGACGAGAAATATCCGCCAAAGCTGTTGTATTGGAACGATTAAAATGGGCTAGGAATACACGCTTAGCAAGTCAACTGTCCGCTGAAATCTTCTTCCAAACTGTCCCGTAATACTATATGGTAAGGTATTGAGGCCCTAATTAATACGCCGTCTTCCCAGCAGTAGCAGTACTTTGCATATCTTTGTAGATATGCGAAGATATGATGTAAAGATGCAAGCTTTGTAGCTTGCATCTTTCACTCACATCTGGGTATTTGCGTTTGGTTTCAGAAGTGACATGCAATGATACCTGATTGTACTTTCACCTGGACCTGGTGTCAAAATAAAGTTCTTCAGCTGCTTGTAGAAAAAAGCATATTCTATGCTCTTGTAGCCCACTTATGCGGCACCGAAGTATTAACCTAGGGTAACACATCATGCAACCGCAGGAAATACAAACAATCACTTCTGATAGGATCTGGAGGTTTCTCGAAGCCATATGTTTGAACAATGCACTACAAAAGACCAGAAATGGTCGAGGTGGCACTAGGCACTTAAAACAAAAATAATATATACTTGTAGAAAAGTAGGAAAACGAAGAAGACGATGGAAGAACTAGTTCTGATCCTCGCTTTCTAATAGATAAGACTCACCAATCTTAACGACGGGTGAAAGCGCCGCCACAGCGTTCAGCAAAAGCACGATCCATCGCCACCCTTGCCACATTGTGCTTCATCATCAGCCGTTGACGATGTCCACAACACCTAGGAAAATCAAAATAGAAATAGGTTTAATTTATCTCAACATCAAAAGATTCAATGAGTGTAGCCAGTGCTGTAGCTACGACGTCACCCGTTTGTAGCTGACACATGATAGAGAAAAAATATATAAAAGCAATATATGAAATGTTTCTATCATGACAATGTCCATCAATAATAAATTTTGTAGTGACACCACAATTTCCGCTCCTGGTGCCATGAAAGCTACGACACGAGATTTGACGTGAATGAAAGCGTGTGACACAGTTTGTCTTCGATATATCTTGTGTATTATAATGCTGACATTTAACATTACAACGTAGAATGAAATTTTACCAATTCACTGAGGTACATTCAAAAAATCTTTGCGTCGGGACGAAGTCTAACCATACTATTCTTTTCGGAACAAAAACACCATAATATATTTTATAAGTTATACTTCTTTTGGCGCGTTAGGGAAAAATGATGAGAGTTAATTTTTACGATGTGCGCGCACACCGTCACAAAAAACCGACACCCTGAAGTTCGCTAGTCAACATGTAAATTTTTACGATGCGCGCGCACACCGTCACAAAAAACCGACACCCAAAAGTTACCAACTTCACAATAGTGATAAAAATGGTTTTTACAAATTACTTTGAGACCGTTTGTAGAATTTGAGGTTAGTTGACGGTATGTATTATTTAAAGATAATTTACTGTGATTATAAGTGATAAAAATGGATTTTACATATTACTTTGAGTACGTTTGTAGAATTTGAGGTTAGTTGACGGTATGTATTATTTATTATGATATTTAAATAAACTTTATTTAACTAGATAAAAATATAACTTCTTACGTGCGTACATAAGTGTATACACGCAATTTTTTTCTTATACATATGAACCGAATTATATTTTTCCAAGTAGATAGATTATAAATGTACATTCGTTGTAAAATTGATCTGTCTGTAGGTAAGTGTACCATTTAACTCAATTACACAGATTTGTACATTATTTTATACATTCGTAAAATATGGGCCAGGGCCACGTTGACGACCAGTACCGGAGTGAATTATGGCTAGGGTACCTGTCTTTTGACAGATGGTTGAGGTCTTTCTGGCATTCAGAGACGTCTCGTAACAGAACATCATGTTAAACGGTTCGATTCCAACCTTTGGTGAAGTGGGGATGCGAACTTTTAGGGTAGCCAAATCCAGATACTAATATTATAAAGCTGAATATTTTGTTTGTTTGTTTGCTTGAACAAGCTAATCTCAGGAACTACTGGTTCGAATTGAAAAATTATTTTAGTGTTAGCTAATAGGAGCGGAGCAGTGACCATAAACGCTGGTGAAACTGCGGGAACGGATAGTGTTAAAATAATAGCCAACGTGTCATCATCAGGCTATTGTCGTTCACTGCTGGACGAAGGTCTCCCCCAAGGAGCTCCAACTATCCCGGTCTTGGGCAGTCCGCATCAATCCGCTGCCAATCATTTTCTTTAAGTCGTCGGTCCATTGTGCCGCAGGGCGCCCTATATGTATATGTTTGCCTAATCGCGGTTTCCTCTCTAGCACATATCGGATCCAACGACCATCGGTCCGCCTAGAGACATGACCGGTCCACTTCCACTTCAGTTCGATTACTCTAATTTTCTGTCGAATAACGTATTGTCCATCAACAATTTTATTATCTATAGAAATAGGATTTAACAATAAAGAGACGGCCCCCGCAATAACGCCCACGTTAGATCGGCATCCGTGCCAAACTCCCTAGATTTAATCCCTAGGCCTCGGTCCATTGCCAACAGGCCACTAGGACAGATAGCAAATAAATTATACCCAGACCTTGACCTTTGACCATTGACGTGGGAAAAAACAACAATTACAGTATTTATTGCGGTTAAAATAATGTTATGGAAAAATAAGGACGCAGGGCACGGTTGATGATATTCTTTTTATTTTATTTTGGAGAAGGTTTACAGAGTAATAACAAACCTACATAGTTAAATATCCACTTTGAACTTAAATAAAGTGTTTACAAAATTCAGAATTGCTAGACTAAAAAGAAAATCTTGAACTTATGCTATGCAAAAATAATCTTAGTTTAACAATTATGTTGTAGTCACTGCAAAAACTCTTATTAGTTTTATTAAAAATAAGGGCAATTATAATAGATGATAAAGCTGTTCACTATTTAATAAAAATGAGTTAATAGACATAATTATAACCAGTTTTACCGGTAATGCTATGCTATTGGTCGGTTGACAATAGTGGGGTAATAAAAGGCTAGGCATGCATTATAAGTTGATAATTGAATGCTGATTGAGGTACGAACAACATAGCAGTTACTGTTATTTAGTGATTTTGATAGTTTATAGCAATACTGGTGAGATTATTGCTATCTAATTCCTAAAGTTATTTTTATATCCGACAAAAAAGAAATTTATCTATAAAAAATTTTCTTTGTTCAACTTTTTGTAGAAATTCCGTACGAGCTAGAACTAAAGAAAATATTAAGAGATAAGTCCTCGTTCGAACTTAGACAGGGACAGTGGCTAGGGACCCATTCCTAGAGACCGGCCATAAAACTTATATCTTATGACAGTGTTCCGAGCCTCAATAAGTACATATACACAGTGCAACACAACAATGCAACATACAATGCAACGGAAAAGCTAGCGCCTCCGTAAGCTCATACTCTATTACTACTCATATATAAATAATAGTGAACACGAAACTGACGCGACAGGTTTCTTCGCCCGTTGATAAAAGGCCACTATGAAGTCTAAAATGAATCAGAAATAACAACGTGAGTACAATTAATTGTATGTATTTAATAACAACATAAATAAAAGCACCATATTCTGACTAAACTATTTCTTTTTTTAAGAGATTTTCTAAATATTTTCCTCAGAGATATGATTCAGAACTCCGTAGAAGAATAATCTTCTATATATTAAAAAAAAACGGACAAGTGCGAGTCTGTCTCGCGCACCGAAGGTTCTGTAAGCAAACAAACTTGTATGTAGATAGTACGTCCATTTCGGGAATCTCGAAGATTTTTTGCCCGTCTTTTCCGAAAGACAATATGTGATATAACAACAAATTAATGACTTTCGGATTTTTTCCTTTACTTATGCTGTGAGACCATGTATATTAAGCCAGCACATCCACTTGCAAACCCCGTAACCCAATCATTTTAGGAATTTGTAGCTAATTTGTAGTAAATTTGTAGTGAACTTAATAATTTTGTAGAGCCCATACTGTAGCTTCAAGGAGCTGCAAACATAAGTATTTGGTATTAATTTCAACTTCATGCGTCTACGGGCTCCTGAGAAAAAGGGTCTTGACAGACAGACAGGCAGGCGGACGACAAAATCCTATGCGGATTCCTTTTCTTCTTTTTGAAGAACGGAACCATAAAAATGACATATATTACGAGTCCTTATTTTTTCTCGAGTAATTTTGAAGTGAAAACTTCTTTAGCGGCGTTGTGCACTTTTTGGGATGGGTAAAAAATGTTAAACTCGCGTCAGGACACTTGACCTGATCGAAAATTCGTAAGACGGAGCCGAGTTTCTTATATTTAAAAAAATATAACATTCGAAATTCAAACATTTATGAGCGGCCAGGAGCGCAGAACTTCCAGTGTACCCTATGTATACATTTAGATATGTTATTACCTACTTTTTATTTTTAA
The DNA here is from genome assembly GCA_963859945.1 of Euplagia quadripunctaria. Taxonomy (NCBI): domain Eukaryota; kingdom Metazoa; phylum Arthropoda; class Insecta; order Lepidoptera; family Erebidae; genus Euplagia; species Euplagia quadripunctaria. The sequence goes on from OY982586.1 coordinate 3,343,074, forward strand.
CCTAATTATATATATACAGATGTATGTGTGTGTGTATGTATAAGCAAATACATTGTGAAGATATGTTTTCACTTCTGACGTGTAGTCTTACGACTGACTGTTTTTTATTCAAATGAAAGGTATTGACCCACAGGTTTGTCATAAAGCATTGGTAATCACTTAACTTTCACCCTTCTCAACTTATACTCAAACGCGATTTCCTCCTGCACACTTCTTATATTTTCACAGCTTTCTTTCTCTTTATCTGCGATTCTAATTGATTATAATAATTATACGAGCGTTATTTTTGAATAATATTATCAACATAATGCTGTGAAGTAGCACGAGTCCTCTCGTAAAATTTATAAATAAATTGATAAATGACTGGCTGTTGGTCCCGACTGCTACAGTTATTCTTGTATTTAAAAATATTGTTAAAAATACAATGAGCTCATGTTCTATAATTTACATACCCCTTTTAGTCGAGTGCCTGTTTGCACTAAACTTCTTAAAGTGCCTAAAGACTATTATGAAAGGTCTAAATTGTCATTTTTTGGATGGATTTGACGCTTATAAGCATCGCCTTAGCAACTTTGGTGATTCTTAAGTTAAATGCAATCGGGTATGACGCCTTTCTTATTTTAGGGATTTTTCATTTCCAAATCACACAAAGAGGCAGTCGGGTTTTTTAGTTTTTTAAATTATTTATTTATTTATTTATTTATAACTTTATGCACATTTGGTACATTGGCGGACTTAATGCCTAAGGCATTCTCTACCAGTCAACCATTGGGTGATGCAGAGAAAAGAAGTAGGTGCAATTAAAGATTATGTTAAATAATTGTACAGTAAATGGAGTACAAACTAACATTTTTCCCATAACACACAAATTTATGTAACCTGTAGCCTAATACATATATATATTTATACATATATATACTATATAAATACATATCATATACTTACATAAACATACATACATGCATAAATGTAGACATGATCACCATAAACCTATTATCACATACCTGAGTATATATATCCACGAATAAGTATAATTAGCAAACGCATAAACAATAAAAAGCTGTAACTATAAAAGGCGGTGCAATGACTTGTGGCGGCCATTTTGCTTTTCGACATTTGAACGGAACGGTTGTATTCGGCGCGACTTGTTGGTTAATTCGTTTATGTAATAGTGTGAAATTAGTGATTGGTGTCTTGTTTTCTTTTAGTAATTAGAATTAGAAGTGTTATAAGTTCTTTTGTAAATTGAGAATAAGAAATTATAATTGTAGCAAATACTAAATTGTTTTTTTTTTAAGTATTAAAATCAATTAACCTAAATGTATATATATTTTAACAATATTAAATAACTATTGAAGAGTTGAAACTGCTAACTCTTTGAGTAAGAGCTCCTTTACTTTCACTTTAAAAGAATAACGATTAGTAGCCATCCTGACCTCGAGACGAAGCGCATTCCATAGTAGAATAGACTGAACAGAGAAAGAAGAACCGATAAACCCAGTGCTGTGAGAGGGACAAAGTAGAAGTAGGTTAGTTGACGACCGAAGGTTTCTGTCATGGTTATTACACAATAGTTGTAAGTGTGGTGTTAAATAAGTAGGGGGAGATGAGGAATTGAGTTGGAAATTGGAAGAGGAAATTACCGTTTTTTATTGTACATAATGAATCTCACACAGTTTAGATCGCTGTATAATTAATTTCATCGTCTTCAATTGCCTAAATCATGAAAAATTGTTATAAGCTGTATTCTTTGTCCCTTAATTTAACACCCTTAGAGACTTACCCTTTTCAAATACCTATAAATAAGACCAACTTTGAGACAACCAATTTCAATTAAAATAGGAATTATTGAAATCGGTTCACAAATGACGAAGATATCGCGTAACAAACACATTTTTTTTTTTTTTAAATAAAGATAACTCCCGCATTAGAAATTACTCCTGTGTCGCGGGGGACTTTACAAACATACAAACAACGGACACAAAGAACACCCAGACTCAGGTGGGAATCGAACCCACGACCTATAAGCATAGCGGTCAGGGTCACTAACCACTAGACCAACAGGCTAGTCATCATCATATAACGAATTTAGAAGTTCCTTCTTTTTGAAGTCGGTTAAAAAGATTGAACATTATTCTCTTATCTTCTTGTAGTGAGGTGTTCGCTGACAGTTTTGTTAATGATGATGATGAAACATATACCACGGTGAGTGATTATGACAGGGATTATAGTTTCCTGTGATATAATTATGTATAGAGAAAGAAATAGAAAGAAATAATAACATTTATATATGCATATATTCGTTATCGTTAAAGTATTATTTTCTATAACTCGAAAAGTATTTTTTTCTGAATGAAAAGTAACCTTATGTCTTTTTGCGTACCTCTGACAGCGTGAATATATTGTAGACCGATCGTTGAATTGGGCCGATCGAGATCTGTCTGGGCACCAGTGGCGTAACTACATTTGGCGGAACTTGGCGGTTATTTTCTAAGTTGTGTATTTTATTAGGTTTATTAAATTAGATAACTTAAAAACAAATATTTTTGAAGAGAAAACTTCTTTAGCGGCGTTGTGCACTTTTTGGGATGGGTAAAAATGTTAAACTCGCGTCAGGACACGTGACCTGATCGAAAATTCGTAAGACGGAGCCGAGTTTCTTATATTTAAAAAAATATAACATTCGAAATTCAAACATTTATGAGCGGCCAGGAGCGCAGAACTTCCAGTGTGCCCTATGTATACATTTAGAAATGTTATTACCTACTTTTTATTTTTAACCTAATTATATATACATACACCGGTGTGTGTGTGTGTATGTATTTTATTCGAAATTAATTTTTGAAGTGAAAACTTCTTTAGTCACGTTTGTGCACTTTTGATATGGGGAAAAAGCACTGAACTCCACTCCATAGATCCACTAGAGGGCGCTAATCTAAACATTGAGTTCTGTTAGCTCCTTATTAATTAAATTCACCAACCTGCTAATGTGACGTTTTAAGTTCGTTGTTTCGTTTAGGTTTTCACTTCTGTCGGCCTCCTGTGTTCAGAGCCTTTGGTGCCCGCTTTGCCTCCCTATTGTTACGCCACTGGGCACATCATGATAAATCATCGTTCAAAGCTTAACGTTTGACGATTTACGCGGCCATGTTTGGGTAAATTGATTCTGCAAAGTGACCAAAGTAATGCAGCTTAAAAATGAAATACGGTTCGTTGTTAAGCGCATCACTTAAAATGGTAGGATGAAATTTTGTAAATTAGTTTTTAAAATAACTAGGTATAGTTCGAACTAGGTTTTTATACAAAACTAAAGTGGAAAATTTGTGAATAACTTAAAGTGCTTTTTCTATAGATTGAAAACTGCTACAAACAATTAATGAAAACCGATAGGAAAACGTCTATCTATTTATATAAAGATTTACTTAGCTATGCTTGATAAATACAGTAAAAGTAAAGTACTAGGAAATAAAAATGAATACCCTGCTATTTTATTCTTCTGAACACAAAATAGTGCCCACCAGGATCGCAAACGGAACTATATTACGATACGTCCAGCCATATCTCGACGTTGGCAAGTGACTAGTTGGGCAAATCGACAAATAGGTTGCTCTTATTGATCTGCCCAACTTTAGATTTGGGAATATCATGAAATAATCGGTCAAATCATGATTACTGGTCATATCATGATCTGCCTAGGCATATCTCGATCGGCCCGATTCAACGATCGGCCTACGATATATACAAAACATGAAAGCATACCAAAATAACAAATAAACAAAAAACTCACTTTCAAATTAATAATATTTTTTCTTTTTTTTTTTCCAACTCTCGCACTAGGAATTACTCCTGTGTCGCGGGGGACTTTACAAACATACAAACAACGGACACAAAAAACACTCAGACTAAGGTGGGAATCGAACCCACGACCTATAAGCATAGCGGTCAGGGTCACTAACCACTAGACCAACAGGCCAGTCAATATTAAATAGTAAGCATTATTTTATTCATTTTGGATTATTAAAATCCAATCTTAATTTACTAATAACTTTTTTTTTTAAACTTGCCCAAATTTGACCTCAAAACTTCAAAGATTGTGATGGAAATTTGAAATGAAAAAAAAATTTACCATCTGTGCCGATAGAATTCGATTGAGTAGGTAGAGTTTGATTGGACATTTGTCAATCAATCCTCGGGAACAGTAAGTACTTTTCTTCTGGATTAAAGGTACAATATTATGCCCGTTTCCCCAGTAAACGTGTATATAAAATTCTCGCATTCACATTTAAAATAACATTTCGAACAGATACTAAAAAAAACATCGTTATTACCGTTACGTTATTTAGTACCGAGTGTGGTCTTATAGAATATGACACTGGAAAGTTCACACATTTGATACAGATTCTAGGAAGTTCTAAAAGCAAAACTTTGCCCATTTTTTAAGTCAAATTTTAAGTCAAAATTCATCAATTAACGTGGTTAGTGACCCTGACTGCTGAGCCAGAGGTCGTGGGTTCGATTCCCACCCAAGACAAATAATTGTGTAATGAGCATGATCATTTGTTCTGTGTGTGGGTGTAATTTATCTATAATATGTATGTATTTAGAAATATATAAGTATGTTTATCAGCAGTCTGGTTACCATAGTACAGGCTCTGCCTAGTTTGGGATCAGATGGCCGTGAGTGAGATGAGTGAAATTATTTTAATATAATTATGTATTTCTACGGGAATTAACGCAATCACGAAAAGGTTAACGATGACGGAGGGCGTGCACCGCTGAGCCAGTCAGCCTGTGACCACGGTCAGTGCAACCTGGTCGAAACGTCAGGCAATTCAGGGGTATGTAATACCTTTTCGTGATCGCGTTAATTCCCGTAGAAATACATAATTATATCGTGGAACGCGAAAGTTTAAGAGTTAGTCATTACTTTTAATTCAAGTGGCAGCTGTGTTACCTCTTTTATCACAACTCCAGTAATAAACCATCCCTGTCGACCCTCGCAACGCCTACAGCTGATAAGCGCTACGAACACCTACGAAATAATTCCGTAGCGTGCCATAACCTCACATTAACACTCCTAGTGTGATATTCCGAGTGTGTGACGTACAGCAATCATGTACGGCCAATATGTTTGGTTTCTATTTCTGCACACACATACAAAATGTACTTTGACGCCATCTAGCGAAGACACTTCGAACTATGTAATAACAATTGTTCTTACATCGCGAAAAGTGAAATGGATACATCATGAAGTGGTCAATTCTAAGATCTGACCACTGACTAGCTTTCTCACAACGTAACTTAATAATCTGCTATACCCAAATCATCTTTAACTAAATCTTTATTAGCCGGTAACTGACGTACAAGGCGTTCTAAGTGCCTGTGGAAAGATTTGTCACATCTTTGTATTGATTTGTATAAACCGTAATGTTGTTATAAGGCCTATTGGCAATTGGGAAGAGAGTTATTGATTAACTCGACGACTCGAGTCATGGGACTGCCGACAGAAATTAAAAACATAAACGAAACGACTTAAACTTAAAACGTCACATTAAGAGGTTGGTGACATTAATTAATAAAGAGCTGACAGAACTCAATCATCTCTTCATCTTCTGAATATGCTTCTCCTAGTGTAGGTGCACATTTCTAAAGAGCACATGAATTTTCATATCAATTTTAATGATTACTTTTTATTTTTTTATCTAGACCCCTTTCGGGAAATTTGGAACATTCCATCAACATCCTCTGTATTAAATACCTATAGTTCCATTCCTGTCAGCCCTCTCTCTTACGAAATAATAGCTTTCTCGGTCGATTTTCAAGTTTTACGGTTTTTACGGTTCAACGGTTAAATTTCGTTGAATTTTTCCGTCCGTAAGCAAAAGGAATCGTTTCTTGAAAGAAAAATAATCATACGCCGCTAACAGAAGCTTCTAACATAAATGGTGGGATTAATATAGCTAGCTGAACAGTCTAACCGTGTGTACCAACACAATATCACAGGGTGGTTGCATATTATCACGTTTCGGCCTCGGAGACCTATATTTATATTACCTTTAACGAGACCCGTGACTGTGCTCCAAGGGGGCGATAATGGAGACGGAGCTTGAAAGATAAGTGAATTATTTAAAATGTAATGAAATGTACACGGCAGTATTAAAAGTAGTCAATTTTTTTTTTTTTTTTAAATGAAAACTTCTTCGGCGTTGTGCACTTTTTGGGATGGGTAAAAAATGTTAAACTCGCGTCAAGACACGTGACCCTAATCGAAAATGTATCGAAAATGTGTCCGAGTATTATACCTATTTTAAAAAATATTTTTATGACGAGATCGAAAATTCGTAAGACAGAGGCGAGTTTCTTATATTTACATGTACAGCGTCAAAGAGACATGTAGAGGGAGGGATGGAGCGAGGGAGGGAGAGAGAGACTCCAGTTAATTGTAAACTCCAGTCGTGCGTCAGAGCTGACACACACTTTTTTTGAAGTGTAAACTTCTTTAGCACCGTTTGTGCACTTTTGCTGATTGCTGAACTCGTGACCGTCACGCTAATAATACATATATGCATCCACTAGAGGGCGCTAATCTAAACATTGAGTTCTGTCAGCTCTTTATTAATTAATGTCACCAACCTGTTAATATGACGTTTTAGGTTCATCCTTTCGCTTAAGTTTTCACTTCTGTCAGTAGTCCCATGACTGCCTATTTTATTTTTCTCGTACCTATCTTGTACCTAGGCGTTTGTCGACATTTGAGTGTTACACGTTCAACATTCACTTAACACTTTGAGGAGTACGACGGAGTAACTCATGAAGAAGGTTTAGGTGATTAATTGAGGTTTTGTGTAAAATGGCTGAAATATGACGATGATTGTTGTAAATTGTTGCAGATGTCTAAAAAACACAGAAAAATTTGCTTTTCGCCGAGTGAGTGAGGTTACTGGAGGCCATACCCTTCCCTTCACCCCCTCCCCCCTCCCTCTTACAGGTTACCATCAGGTGACCCGTCTGCTCGTTTGCCCTCTATACCACAAAAAAGAAAACACTCGACTAAGACATTATTCAACGCACCAACCACAACGCTACAATCTATGTTTACCTGTATACCAAAGCAATTGTAATCCTATTAGCTGTAAGCAATTATCTTAGCCTGTTATCGCGCATTTCTGGAGCCATGAGATAACAATATCAATACAATCTGAGGGCACACATTCTCAACAAATCTGTTCAGCAGTAAGCCCTCAAACACACAGTCTGCTAAGGCTAGTTGGCCATGCGATTAACCCCTCTTTAAGAAGCGGGGCCATCCATTAACTGCGTAGCTAAAATGGGGGTCAAATAAAATCTTATTTTAACTGAGGCCTGCTATGGTTTTCCCCTTAAAAAGCTAATTAGCGGTTTGGTTACCTACGAAAAAAAAAACCATGACGTTCCTGAGAAAATTACTTTTTTCATTGTTCAATACTAAGAAATATTGACATCCAATTTCTTTGATAACAATACATGCTAAATCATATTACGAGTTCACTGTTACTACAGTAAATCTATATTTTTGTATAAGACAATTGAAAGAAAGAAAGAAATTAATTTATTTTGTACTCCATGTAATATGAGTACTGTTTACACAGTAAACAATACACACTAAAATTACATAATGACTATACTATTCTATGATTATGACATAGTGACTTAAAACTTACAGGAGACAAAAATGGTTCTTATAAACGGTCGTATCCGATAAAGCAGTCTTAGCCTGTAGAGACAGTTCCGCACAACTTCCACGGCCTGAGTCCTAAATTGAAGAAGGCAATCAAAAACCACTTCCAGGTTGCGAGCCTCTAGCACCTGCTCTATTCGACTGCAATCAACATCCGGGTTACTACCCTGAATTTTCTGTATACTGTCTCTTGTGCCTATGATTAAAAACGTGGATTTGTTAGGGTTTGGTACTAAAGAGTTTTTCTTTGCCCACTCAGAGACTGTTTAAATCGTTATTTAATTTAATTACAGACCCAGGACAGTCCCCCTGATGAAAGGAGATGTTTAACTGGAGGTCATCAGCATATAGATGAAATTTGCAGTCGCATCTCTCGCAAATGTGTTAACTCTCCACATAACTTCTGTTACATTTGTGAAAGTTGAAAACATGTATCTTTGGGAAACAGGGTTGAAACGAAGTTCCTTTCGCTATAAATAAACATTTAATGGATTGAATAAATTGTATCAACATATTGTAAAAAACTCGAAATTAAAATTGCGCCATCTGTGAAAGTTGCCCTAACTAATATATAGATAATAAAGTATACAACCAATATCAGATTACAGTAGTATCGCGCAGACTTCACAGCTGGTGTAAAAATAAAATAAATCAACTCGCAGCCAGAATTTTTCGTTGCGCTAAAACTTTCTTCTGGCTAGCCCGCATCCACCGCGTCTGAAGTGTCTGAAGTGTAACGTGCCATAAGGAACTTTGTTCCAATATAGTGAATAATATGCTCAGGAATTTCCATAAACTGGGTTACATTTTCTACATTCTCATATTGACTTCTTTCCTAAGAATCTTGGTGCCGAAAGTGAAGAACAAAGCGAGCGCTTCCACCAAGATATTAAGGTTATGGAGAGCAGATACCAAGGAAGGTGAGACGCAAACATGATGGCAGCCTACCGCTGGATGTTGAAGAGAGATAAACCGAATAGAAAGCATAAAAGAAAAAGATTGAACAGGAGTTTTGAAGAAATTAGAAAAAGATATTAAAAGTCTTTTTGATTTATTACACCCGTATTTACAAACAATACTTTGGTCAGTGTTGAGTGCGTTAGCTTAGCAAAGGGTACCTTGAGTATCGTTTTTTTCTTTTTAATGAACGCATAGCGTTGTCTATCGCTCAAGTATTGTTTGAGAATTGAAATTGCCAACCCTATGCGCCCGGGCTCGCTGTGAGTCCTCATAGCATTGTTTGTGAATAAAATTGTGCTGGTATTTACACTTTCTAAACCACAACCAAAAAAAAAACTCCGTTCAGACAAATTCGTACCAAGCGAGTACTTTGAAAATCAATATAACTAATATGTCTCTAGGCACACATGTAAAAGTATTAAAGGCTCCGTCGCAGAATTGAAAAATATTTTATAGGATCATATTTAAGAAAGTCTCCAAGGGATTGACTGAAAACAGTTTAATATACTACTGTGAAAAAGGCTGCTTTCTTTACCCAACCAGGCAGTTTAGATAACTCACATCTTATGTTATAGCGGGCAAACGAGCAGACGGGTCACCTGATGTTAAATGACTTCCGCCACCCATGGACACCTGCAACTCAAGAGTTACAAGTGCATTGCCAGCCTTTAAGGTAGGAGTAGGGGAAAGATGGGAGAGGGAGAGAGGGGGTAGCAGAGGGGGAGGGAAGGGTTGGGGTCTCCGGTTACCTCACTTACTCGGCGAATAGCAATAAAAGCATTGCTTCACTGCCAGTTTTCTGTGAGGCCGTGGTATTACTCCGGTCGAGTCAGCCCATACGTGCCGAATCATGAAAGATTTTGCGCTATAATCACCTAGCTTGATCGGAGGATCCTGACTGTGAGACTGTGTGCTGGTGGGGAGATAAGAACCATTCTTCAAAACTTTAATTACTGGATTTTGACGAGCTCGCATGACTATTGCAATTACACCTACACACTTTTTTTTTCGACACGACATTCTTTTTTTTTCTTTATATAATCTTATATCTTACTATTAATACAAAAAAAACTCACGTATATTGTGATAACACATAATACATAGGCTGCACTAAAAGTATCGGGAATGGAATATTTCCACTATTCCTATCATACTAAAATCTTTTTAATTGAAAACTCCTTGGTTTTAAAAATCGAATACCATTTATTTATTTAAAAAAGGATTCTCGGTCTTCTCACAAGGTCTTCTCAAACTTGTTTAGTCGTTGAGAAAATGGAATTGACTCGAGAAAATTCAAGGGCGATCATTTATTATGACTTTCAAAGCGGTTTAACACAAAAACAGTGTATTGACCGGATGCTTTCTGCATTTGGTGATGAAGCCCCATCCAAAACCACAATTTATCGCTGGTTTGCTGAATTTCAACGTGGACGTGTCAAGCTTAGGGATGATCCCCGTCAAGGTCGTTCAAAAACTGCAGTCACCCAAGAAAACGTTGATGCTGTGCGTAAGCTGATTGAGGAAGATCGACATGTGACATACCGCGAAATTCAGGCAAATTTAGACATTGGCATGAGTCAAATACAAATAATCTTGCATGAACAATTAGGTGTAAAAAAGTCGTTTTCCCGATGGATACCGCATTTGCTCTGTGAAGAGCAAAAAGCGGCTCGCGTTACTTGGTGCGTCAGAATTCTCGAAAGATTCCACGCAGGATCCTCAAATGCTGTATACAACATTGTATCAGGTGACGAATCCTGGATATACGCGTACGAACCCAAAACAAAAAACCAGTCACGAGTTTGGGTGTTCGAAAATGAGTTAAAGCCAACTAAAATTGTTCGTTCACGGAGTGTTGCAAAAATAATGGTGGCCACGTTTGTCTCCAAAACCGGCCATGTTGCGACTATTCCTCTTGAGGGACAAAGAACGGTTAATGCAGAATGGTATGCTAGCATTTGTTTGCCACAGGTCGTTTCCAAACTCCGTAAAGAGAACTGCAACCGCCGCATCATCCTCCATCACGATAATGCGAGTTCTCACACCGCGCACAGAACAAAAGAGTTTTTATTAGACCATCCGCCGTACAGACCCGACCTAAGCCCTAATGATTTCTATATTTTCCCTAAAATAAAGAATAAATTGCGTGGTCAGAGATTTTCATCACCTGAAGAAGCTGTGGACGCCTACAAAACGGCCATTTTGGAGACCCCAACTTCCGAATGGAATGGTTGCTTCAATGATTGGTTCCATCGTATGGAAAAATGTGTCAAATTTCGCGGAGAATACTTCGAAAAGCAATAAATACATTTCTAAATAGTAATGTTGTGTCACTTCCTTGATTCCCGAAATTTTCAGTGTAGCCCTTGTAGCGTACGCGAGTTACGATCTGCAAATGTTTCTTAAAAATAAAATGTTGATTCTTTTTTATTAAGCTAATTTGCACTTAAATGTTTAGCTACGAAAGTTGCTTTTCTTTTAAGTTTCTTCCATGAGTCAGCTTTCTGTACATCCTAAAATGCGAAAGTGAGTTTGTTTGTATAGTTGTTTATTAAGGTATTATTTGAAGGTATTGATGCAAGGATTTGTCACCTAACTTTTTTCCTCCTGTACATTTCTTATGTGTTCATTTTTTTTTTTTATGGTATAGGGGGCAAACGAGTAGACGGGTCACCTAATGGTAAATGACTACCGCCGCCTATGGGCACCTGTAACTCGAGAGTCACGAGTGCGTTGCCGCCCTTTAAGGTGGGAGTAGGAGAAGAGGGGGAGGGGGAGAAGAGGAAGAGGGGAGAGGGAAAGGATGGGAATAAGGAGAGGGAAGGGTTAGGGCCTCCGGTAACCTTACTCACGCGGCGAAATGCAATGAAATCATTGCTTCACTGCCGGTTTTCTGTGAGGCCGTGGTATCGAGCGGAGTCGAAGCATGGCTCTCCCACGGTAAGTTCATAACTCTCTTTCTCCATATCTCCGATTCTAATTGAGGTACCCGGTTAGTTTAGGTCTAGGTCTACACTCTCGCTCGTTGATGCTCGTTGCTGAGTCTGGCACCTTCTTAACCCCTTGATAAAGGGCCCCTGTCGGGTCCGAAACTATTCGGGCATCCCCCAAAATATACAAGTGAGTAAAACCTTATGACCTTCATTAAAACTCAAAATGACGGTAGAAATGAATAAATGCATTTTTTTAAGGGGCGGAAATTAGTTTGGCTGGTGGTTAAATACGAGCACAAAACACGAAATACATAAGACATTCATTCCAACATAAAAATACGACATAATATGTTAACTAAACTTGACATTTGTACAAATAGTTATAAGTTTCCCAACTGGAATATTAGGTCAAGGTGACGTATAAGACAATATGTTCTAGTGGAAGTAATAGCTACGCGTTCGTCCATCTTGTTTTTGTTCTAATATAAAGTCTTTATTTGTCGTTCATTCAATGTCAATCGATGGTCTAATGCCTCGTTTAAGCGTAGCAAATCTGTGGGCAAGTATGTTGCATTAGTTTGATCAAAAAATACACGCGGGAATGTGATGGTGAGCGGTGGCATTATAGGTACTCGAATTTTAGTCTCGTATATATCCAAATTAGAAACTCGAAAGCGTGACAATTCGCAATACCATCTTGATACCCAACTCTAAGTATTCTAAGATTCACCTTATCTTGTACAATCTGTAGGTACGCATAGGCGGACGCTCAATAAGAAACTAAGAGTCTGGCACCTGCAACCGGCGCGGCAGGACGCCTCACCCTCACCCTTTGATAAAGGGCCCCCGTCGGGTCCGAAACTAGTCGGGTATCCCCGATATATACACTTGTGTAAAACCGTATATCTTAACTAATAAGAAACTAGGATATAAATAAACAGATATAATAAAGTGCAAAAGCAAAATACGATTACGTTACAATGACAATAGTGAATAAGTGCCCAGATTTGTCAAAGTTAACTTAAATAATAATAATATTCTGGTACCTATTAAACGACGTTATCTACTTCCAAAAGTAAGCATACACAGAGTACTACAGATTTTTAAAGACACATAAACATGCTCACTATATACTTTGAAACTTTGTAAATACATATTAATGTAAATAGCAATTACTTGCACGCGCACGTTACAGCCAAGGACTCGACAGAGGCACACGGCAAGTAAATCGTAACACTCTAAACACGTAACAAGTGGAATTCTTATTTTGAAACAGGCAGTGAGTTCAACTTATAGAGGCTTGGAGCTACTTGCAATCAAGGAAATATTTTAAGCAGACGTGTATAGTTCGAGTTACTCGCCCTATCAAACAAGGCATTAATAAGTCACTCAATCACTCACAGACAATGAAAGTTTGAACAAAAAATTAGTTTTGTTTCTAAGAAATTCAATTTGTTCCAATACCGATGTTAATGCCGACTGATTTGTATACAATTATTTATATTGACACTTCTATTAAGTGATTTATTTTAATAATAATAATAAATAAACATTCTGGTACTTATCACACACCGCTATCTATACTCAAACCAAAAATAGCTTGTATATCTTTATAAATATATTTCTTCTGTGCGTGTGTATGTTACTGAACTCCTCCTAAACGGATGAAAAGATTTTAATGAAATTTTTTGTGTGTCTTCAGATGGATTCGAAAATGGTTTAGATTTACAATTGGACCCGGTAGATGGCGCTGCGATAGGGTTACAGAAAAAATTGTTTTTATGTTCCGGCAGGACAACGTTTACCCTATCGCTTTTGACATACATAACTGTAAGTCGTTTGACAGTTGGCGCGATTGACAGAATGCCCGCTGCAAAAGTGCAAATATTTTGCCCCTGAAACGGCATCTATTCACCATCAGTGCGACAGAAAGCTCTCTACGCTATCTCAATGCGGAGGAAACTGCACGTTATCCTTGAGTGCGAGGGAGTGGCCACACAACGAGCTAGTATCCTTGCGGATGCGAGGTTGCTATTAGAAGCCTGTGAAAGCCCTACGACGCATGCTTTTCTAAACGCATAATCGAGTGAAAATATAACGCATCTGTGATTCTAAATGCGGAAACACAAACTTGAAATCGTCATGAGGACTGTTAAACATTTTTTTTTTTACCATAGGAAAAAACCTTATTCAATCCGTAAATAATTAATATAATTATTCGGTATTCGTTCAAGAAGTTCCTTGCTCCCTGAAACGGATGGTAGCGTACGACTGAAAACTGTGGTAATCGGATTTAAGCGACTGGGTGAATAGGATACTACTAGTGTAGGGGATAATACTGGTTGGGATCAAAACCTCTTTAACAATAAGATATATTAGATATATAATAACAATTAACAAAAGATTTTAATACTTAAAGAGCGCAGTGTACAATCTATGACAAACGAACAACCAATTAAAAAGTAAGTCCAATGATTCAGGCGGACAAATGGAGAACTAACAACGCCATTTTGAATTGTCATTCCACTGTTATCTTTGGCTAGTTCTTTGTGATTTTATTTTAGTTTTCTGGTAATAAAAGTATTTAAAATGGTCAGGCTTTAAAAAGTGATGCACGGTTAAAAATATCAAAACCATTATCGTTTATGAAGGAAGAAAAACGCCGCTCAGACGGCATTAACACATTTGAAAAGCTATATGAACGCGTTGCTATAGCGACGGGTAAGTGTTGCTAGACACAGGTAAATTCATTCCCTTACATACGTGTTTTGAAAGTAAAAATATGTTTTTAACAATTAAAATTTGATTTGAGGAATGTTATAGACTATGTAACTTTACGCTACGATCCTTAGGAGCAGAGCAGTGACCATAAACGCAGGTAAAACTATGGGTGAACGTACTTACGTAAGTACTTGATATATGATTCTGCACTTCATCGTAGAATAGAAGGTTTTGTTTTTGTTTATCAACTTATCATCAAGAATTTGCATTCTTGATACGGTTTAGTGTATATGTTACTGTAAATCAACTACGATAAATCTTAGGATTCGGTAGTAAAACCTAAGATTTACCAACTCTTATTGGTAAAAGTCCGAAATGTTCCCACTTGGTAAATCTTAGGTTTTACGGAGACACGGTAGATGTTGAAAAATAGACATGATAACTTTGTAATTGACTTTGGTCTATTACACCAAAATACTTAATATGGCGAACTTTACTAATGATCAGACAATTACAGTTGCAAGATTTGTTGTAAGATTTTTCTTCACAGGGATGACTTCAGGTGGTCAAAACATATGTGTTTCTTTTTGGGTATTCTTTTGTACGTACTTTACAGGTAAGAGAAGTCAGCTAAGAACGCACGCTTATCTAAAAACAGCAATATTCCCATAGACCTACGGCACAAACCTTCTTTATTTTTTTGTCACTGCATTTCGGTACTTTTTTGCCGTTTCAGTATCAAACAGTTATTCCATGTCTAATTGTGGACCAATTCACAAAACGACCACCTTCAAATACTATACAAGTTGTAAGACATAACTATTTTTTAGTAACATCAATGTTGTCTACGACAAAATAATTCTTTAAAAAAAAAACGGACTTCAACAAAAAAACTATTCCATAAAAGACTTATATGGTTTTCTCATGGATGCCATTGTCAGAACTGGACCAAATTGAAATGGGACCACACGGGAAGCACCATCTTTCAAACAAAAAAGAATCATCAAAATCGGTTCACTTAGTCGAAAGTTCTGAGGTAACAAACATAAAAAAAATAAAAACACGCGGTCGAATTGAGAACCTCCTCCTTTTTTGAAGTCAGTTAATAATCTTTTAATTTCTCTAAACAGCCATTATTATTCAACCTACTTAAATAAAATACAAATAATATCTTAGTACTCCATTAAGAGCTTGAAAATGGGTTCAGGAAATAGCCAATATTCAATTTTCCACATGAACTACCTTCATGCTTCGTGCTTTTGTTTACCAAATTAGTTTCACGGTTTAAAAGGAATTTCTTCTTTATTAGTCGCTCTTTGTTTTATTAAATATCTACGTTATCTATATATTAATTAATACGTGAAGCGAAAACTTTGGATCCCTTTTTACAAAAATTGGGCGAACGGAGGAGTATGAAATTTCACACTTATAGTTTATACAGAGAAGAAGTGACGAATGCTAAAATTTTTGAACAATATTTGCTACAAAGTTAAAAAAAATGCAACAACAGGTACAGACAGCTATGAGTGTCTAGTATATATTTTGACCTGTCATGGTACAAAAGTCTATACAATGACAGGTCAAGTAATATTGGCCAATGAAATAAACCATGGTCGAAATTTGACCACCACGCGATCTCTGGTTTACATAAATAGGTCAAGACAAAACACTTCAAAGTACCTTTTATCCTAAATTTGTTAACCGATTTTCTTCTTTTTTTTTGTTTAGTAGTTATAAACGAGTTTATATAATTATTCCAATTATTTTAAGGTTGCACCGGCCGTTGTCACAGGCTGACTGTTAGCCTGTAACCACAGCCAGTACAACCTGGTCTAAAGACAGGCAATGCAAAGGTATGTTATACCTATTAGTCGCGTCAACTGTAGTTAGTATTGTGGAGAGCGAATCAATAAAAAAAAAATTTTGAAGGCAGTTTCTTGGCTACTTTCAACGTCGGTTTATTATAATCAATAATTCAAAGAATTACAATCGAATTTGGATAGCTGAGCGACCATTACTTATTATTAAATTGCTGTATAAAGTCACCGAGTAGACCTGGTGGATAGGCATACTGTCATCCAAGTTAGGATAGAGTGGTCTGAAAGGACGGGGAGTTGAGTTTCGCGTATGATTCTCTTGAGTGGAGTATTTTTTACTCTAGCTTTAAGTGGATGAGATCTCCAGAGATGGTCGCCAAAAACCTGAACTTGCTGCGGGTTGCAGCAAAGGTCTGGACATTGAACAGAGTCGGGTGCGCTGCGTGTTTTTAATCAGTTTAATCCTAAAATAATCACTTCGCTGGGAATGTGACGGATCAGGAGCCAAAGTTTTCAGTGCTTGATTTTAATTTCATCTTGATTTCTTTTCGTAGAATATCTTTCATTGTCCGGAGAATTCTTTACAGAACCGACAAAGGGTTAACTAAATGATGGATGGGACCCTTAACAGGGCATTTCCTATTCTTCTTATGCTTCAAAGACAAGATTCATCCCCACAGTACGTGCTGTGTCAAGGAGTATTTATCAGCCTTAAGGGAGAAATAATTAATTTGCACTACGTGTTACGGAGTTTTAATAACTACCATCTTGGATGATACTTAGAGCCATCTGGGCGAAGTTTTAGATATTTTGCGACTATTAATGTTAAGCCAAAAGCAGTTGAAATTGAGGGGTCGTAGGTTGACTCTTATGAAAGAGCAAATTCACCGTGAACACAAGCTAAGAGCTAAATATTTTTTTACAAAATGTTGAGCAGTTATTTGTCCTTATTGACACTCTTATCTTTTCTGTGACACCAATAGTTAGACTGGGCTTAGAAAAAAGCTGACATAGCATACCTGCTGTTCATTAGTAATAAAAAATAAGAGTGTAACCGCATACAACACTTATGTGGTTTCCGAACGAAATTGTAACGTATAGTGATAACAATACACTGTAGTTGTTGTCAAATATTTGGTGACCTGAATGAGACATTTTCTAACACAATTATAGTAGAGATCAAGCTCACACCCTGAGCAATTAAGAAATTATGAAAAATATTCATACACTAGCGCTGGTGTCACCGAAATTGAAGGCAGAAGCATGTTAAATACCCACAGTTTGCCAACTGTAATTTGTTCCCACTCAGGAAATATGGGGCAGCAAGTCTATTGGCGTCAATTGGGAACTTTGGGAATTAAAGATGGGAATATTGGCAGTATATCCAAAGGGTAAAGTGGGTAAGAAGAGAAGCCAATGGAAGGAAAAGGATTATGTTTATACGGATTGATTGGCAACAGGTCGAGCACATAAGGGTTGCATCGTATATTTATAACTCGAACTGACTGTGGAATTTTTTTTCGTGGGAGAGCCATGCTTCACCGCGTATGGCACGGCCTCACAGTAAACCGGCATTGAAGCAATGCTTACATTGCTTTTCGTCGCGTGAGTGAAGTTACCGGAGGCCTAAATCTTTCCCTGTCCCCCCCTCTCCCCTCTTCCCCTACTCCCACCTTAAAGGCCGGCAACGCATTTGTGACTCTTGAGTTGCAGGTGCCCATGGGTGGCGTACCATCAGGTGACCCGTCTGCTTGTTTGCCCCCTATACTATATAAAAAAAAGAAAAAGGGCCGAGTCCTCTCACATTATAAACATTTTGGTTACACCTGAAAATATTGATAACTGATATTGATAAATAATAACTTGAAATTACTTAATTACTTAACTATCCCACATACAGCAGTCTGATCCCAAACTAGGCAGACCCTGTACTATGGTAATCAGGCTGCTGATAAACATACTTATATATTTCTAAATACATGTTATAGATAAATTACACCCAGACACAGAACAAACGATCATGCTCATCACACAATTATTTGTCCTGGGTGAGAATCGATCCCAGGACCTCTGGCTCAAGTCAGGATCACTAACCACCAGGCCAACAGGCCAGCAAATCCTCGAATATACTCATCTATGCAGCATATCGCTGGTTTGCGAGGATAGCGACGGAACTAAAAATTATTGATTTTAGAGAATGGCAATGTTTTGTGATTTCCGCTAGAGTATTTTGTTCTAAATATATAATGAACTTGTCGCTTTCTAACGAACGTTAGCACGAAATCCGCGTTGCATCTCTGTTCACCATGAAATATCAAAGATTTATGATCGTTTGGCATGCTTAGTTCAATTCGACTGAATTTTGAATTACGTCGATATTCTCGCAAACCAGCGATATGCGATTAGAAAAAATCGTTAACTGACTGATATTGACACAGCCATATTACTTAGTTTATTTTAGTTATTTTCATAATATAATGCCATATGGTATTCTACTGGTGGGGGAATGCTGACGACAATCAATCAATCTTTGTCTGCAGAAGAGGGCTGTCCGAGCAATTTATAACTTAGACAATCGCTATTCGCTGAGGCAGAAATTCAAAGGAATAAATATAATGACAGAATATTAGTGCCCCACAAAACAGTGCTGTGATACAATTTACTAAACATTGTTTGTTATAACTACCTGGTGCTTTTAAAGAGTGGCCTTGAGTTTGTTTGCCCGATTTCTTCTCACAAGGCCCAACTATTTGGAAACGAGCGTTTATAGATCGATACAGGCAAATGCGGTATTATCTTACCTGTTGTTCATTATTGAAGTGAAAACTTCTTTAGCGGCGTTGGGCACTTTTTGAGATGGGTAAAAAATGTTAAACTCGCGTCAGGGCACGTGACCCTGATCGAAAATGTATGGAAAATGTGTCCGAGTGTCATATATTTAAAAAAATATATTTTTATGACGAGTTTCTTAAATTTACATGTACAGCGTCAGAGAGACATGGAGAGGGAGGGAGGGAGGACTGTCAGTCAGTCAGTCAAAGAGAGAGAGAGACGCTAATAAGCTAATACGCTAATAGATCCACTAGAGGGCGCTAATCTAAACATTGAGTTTTGTCAGCTCTTTATTAATTAATGTCACCAACGTTAGTGTGACGTTTTAAGTTCGTCGTATCGTTTAAGTTTGCACTTCTGTCGGCAGTCCCATGACTGCCTCTTTTTTTATTATTTTTACATTAGCCAAAGCAACCTATTGTTGCGGTGACTTTGTCTGTGTTGATCTATAATTTTTTTTGAAGTGAAAACTTCTTCAGGCACGTTGTGCACTTTTGCTATGCGGAAAAAGCACTGAACTCGTGACCGTCACGCTAATAATACATATGTAGATCCACTAGAGGGCGCTAATCTAAACATTGAGTTCTGTCAGCTCCTTATTAATTAATCTTTAAAAATATAATTGGTTCAATAAAGTACTTATTGTGTGCGCAATTCATATGGTAAAATAAACAAAAACATAATTGTAATTAAGGTGAAAATTTATAACGCCTATAGTGCTCAATAGCGAAAACCTTCATTCAAAATTTCGTTTACGAGACACGTCGTTTTAAGTTTTCACTTCTGTCGCCAGTCCCATGACCGCCTACTTTTTTTTGAAGAGAAAACTTCTTTAGCGGCGTTGTACACTTTTTGGGATGGGTAAAAAATGTTAAACTCGCGGTAGGACACGTGACCCTGGTCGAAAATTCGTAAGACGGAGCCGAGTTTCTTATATTTAAAAAAATAACATTCGAAATTCAAACATTTATGAGCGGCCAGGAGCGCAGAACTTCCAGTGTACCCTATGTATACATTTAGATATGTTATTACATACTTTTTATTTTTAACCTAATTATATAATATACAGATGTGTGTATGTGTGTGTGCAAATACAATGTGAATTTATGTTGTCACTTCTGACGTGCAGTCCTACGACTGACTGTTTTTTTTACATGGACGATTTTAAATATGAATAGGTAAGCAATTTTATGAAATGAAGATATAAATTTGAATGTCAACCAGTCTGGGAACGAAAGGCCAGTATACCAACCATAATAGATGGTTAGACTTTGAAACGGGTGAAGCCGTAGAGCATAACTAGTTTAAAAACATACTAAATATAATATATTAATACGCGAAGACAATTCTTTGCCTTTTTAACCGACTTCAAAAAAGGAGGAGGTTCTCAATTCGACTGTATGTTTTTTATTTTTTATGTTTGATACCTCAGAACTTTCGACTGGGTGAACCGATTTTGAGGATTCTTTTTTTATTTGAAAGCTGGTGCTTCCCGCGTGGTCCAATTTCAATTTGATCCAGTTCTAACAATGGCATCCATGAGAAAACCATATAAGTCTTTTATGGAATAGTTTTTGTTTTGAAGTCGGTTTTTTTTTTTCAAAGAATTATTTAAGCAAATTACGAGCACGAATGAATGTGAAATTTAAAATATTTAAAGTTTGTATACAGGGTGTTTAAGGATTTAAGTAAGTTTCCCATTTATAGATACGTCATGTATCAAATTTTTAATTTGAAAATGTGTTGTGGGATTGCTTCTATTAAAAAGTTCTTAAAAACTTTTAGTATTTTCACCTAAATGCCTGTGAAACGGGTGCGAATTCCACACGGATGGAGCTGAAGCCGGCACCTAGTATTCTATATAGTATAAGGATATGAGAGATTAACGAAAAATAAAATGGAAGTATACAACACGTGGTAACGTTATATTAAAAATGGCGGAAACATTTTAATAAGGAAAGCCGAAGAGTAAATATCGTTGAATAAAATTACCATAGCAATACAAATGTGTTATAGGAGTTTGCATGGAATTAATTCTTGGGGATGGGGTGTTTACGGGCGTTGTTTATTTGATATTAGAAAAAATGGTTATGAAATAAAGTGTACCTACCTACCTATATATGTGATATTCCAAACCTCTTACAGCAAAATTCACAAAACAGTCACCGGTATGAGGTCGATTAATCAAAATTCAATAATGATATCGCCACATCAAAAACTCTTATTTTATTAAAAATAGGGACAAACTATAATAGATGATAACATAGTTCACTATTTAATAAAAATAAGTTAATAGACATTATTTTGACTGGTTATACCGGTAACGCAATGCTATTGGTCGACTGATAAATATTAATGAATAGTGGTGTTATAAAAGGGTAGGAAAATAAGTGGAGAACGATGGCTTAAATGCGGAGGTGAGGAGAATGAGGTACGAACAACAATTTTCATAGTTTATATCAATGGCTATGAGACTGTTTCCTACAATAATAAAAGTAAAATAGTGGGTCATTCATTAGATCTAAATTGAAATGATCTTTTATGTTGTTCGTAAAAACTTATAGAAATATAGTATTTTAACTGTAAAATCACGTAAATCAGAGAAATTGTCAAAATTTCGTATACGGCCTCTTAATTGTGGGTAATTTGTTAGGCACAACCTCACGACTATCACGCTTTTGCTATAAACTACTAAATTCACTAAATAACAGTAACCCCGATATGTTCCTACCTCGATCAGCCGTCAAGTGCCCATTGTAAAATCCATAATGCACGCCTAGAAAAGGCTACAAAAGTGTCACCGCCATTTTTCAGGCGGACCAATGGCGTAACGCCTGCATTGAGGCTAGTCTTTATAATGTCTATCAATCGAACGTAACCAAAGAGTATACAAACACTACGTTAAAACTGTATACAATCTAATTTATTTTGCCATTATCCTAAACTTAACTGGGATATTGTGTAACGTGAATATGAACATAATTGTTATATATGTGTGTAAATATGTATATAGGCGTGATAGTGGCTATAAATATGTATGTGTGTTTTAACACATATATTTTAAATGTAACAATTTTTACTATGTTTTTGTTAGTAACTATATAATTTATTTTTAATTCTGTCTAAACGTACGTGACGTCCCTTTAAGAGGCGCCATCTGAAAACCAGCGCTGCACAAGTTGTTAGGTGCAGCATTATGCTGAGATGGTGACCTTTTCAGGCCCGCACAAATTTATACTTTTTTTTTTTTTATTTATGTTATATGTATATCGTGGGCTCTGAATAAATATATTTTCTTTCTTCCTTCCTTTCTTTCTTTCTTTCTTTCTTTCTTTCTTTCTTTCTTTTTTTGTGTTTTTTTTAAAGGTGACTCGATTGAAAGTATTACTTTTAATTCAAGAAAATTATTAATTGCTGTTAATAAAATAAATACGAGTTTTTTGATGTGATGGCAACAAAGAATTTATTGGCCCGGATGAGTTCCGTCGCGTTTGAAGAAGGTTTCGCAGTTTGCTAATCTATCACAGAATCAATTTTACTTTTTTTGTGTAGCGTAGCAAAAAACAGGCGTAATGATCTCATAAACTCTTTAAGTGCTGGCTATTGGATGAAGCATTAAAATTGATTGAAAAAGATCAACGGCCCATTTTCTAACCACAGCGCTTCAAGACATGAAATTCTGTGTAGGTACCTAATTCTTTTTACCACCTCTACAGAGCAGAGGTTTTTCTTAGTGCTAGTGTATTTTTTTATGTTATTCGATGGCCTCACTATTGGTATTGATAGTTCAAATATCAAGAGTGGTACTCTATTAATTATAAAAATTAAAGCACTAGATTGACAAAATACTTTTGGTGCTTTTGGTTTGTACTTTTTGTAAATGGTATAGCGGAATGGTAGCCAAGCAGATATTTATTCTTTCAACAATCATTGTCATTTCCATCGTAATCGGCAATAATTAGTTGCTAACATGGACGGACCGCAAGAAGCCATCTGTTGACGCTCTACAGAGTCTACGAGTTAGCGTGCAACACCGAAGCGCGACGGGAGGCAGTCTTATTGCAACGGTCGAGTAGAACAGTCATCGTAGAAACTTCTCGCGTTCTGTAGTTGCCTAAATACCTACCTAATTAAACAGTTATTTCTTTGTAACGTTATTACTCTGCTATAGCTGATTTGACTTCATTTTCGTGTTTATTTTACTTCCTATAGACACCTACCCACTCTATCCACAAAACTAGTCCCGACGGACAAAGTGAAAATAAGGAACTGACGTTAAATACATAATACTAGCAACCCGCTTCGCTTCGCACGGGGTAACTATTATCTTATCTGTGGCACGGGTAGCAAAGCATGTATTGATTTTTGCCGACGTCTTCAACAATCATTGTCATATTTCAGCCATTTTACACAAAAACCTTAATGAATTATACCTAAACCTTTCTCATGGAACACGCCGTCTATTGGTGAAAACCGTATAAAGACTTTGTTCGCTCCTTTCCATTATCGCCTGTTGCATTAGTCGCGCGTTACCAACAATTATTTTATAATGATAAAATTAAAAAACGAACTGGATGGTAATTATTAGGAAGTAGAGAATTTAAGTGTGATCCTTCCCAAAATCAAACCCACCCACGCACACCACCAATGGATGAGTAGACTAGACTAAACTTATTTTGATTCTAACTTTTAAACTTTCGCGGTCCATGATATAATTATGTATTTAAATGGGAATTAACGCGATCACGAAAAGGTATTACATAGCTCTGAATTGCCTGACGCTTGGACCAGGTTGCACTGGCCGTGGTCACAGGCTGACTGAACTGACTGAGTCAGCCTGTGACCACGGCCAGTGCCACCTGGTCCAAGCGTCAGGCAATTCCTACCTTTTCGTTATTGCGTTAATTCCCGTTTAAATACATAATTATTTTGATTCATTCCTTATTGAACAAATGTGGGTTAGCATACAGCAACGATTTCTCCCATATTTGAATTTTTAATCAATGTTACACGCTCCCTTTGGTATCAGAATTAATGGCATGCATTCATGCAAAATAGGGAGGCCCCAAGTTCCGGTTCGAAATGTATTGTCATCGATTCTATCGGCGATATTATGAGTGAACGTAGTGTAAGGTATTACACACATGAGTAATCCTGGGGAAAACTTGATACTTATAGATAGGTAAGTGTCAATCTCTTGCTGAATTGCGTTATTTTTTATGGCAATTACGTCATCAAGAACAAAATAATCTCCTCAAAATAGTTTACGCGAGGTAATGAAGAGAAAATATTATTTTTTCTATAGATATTATATTATATTGATTTTAATCTCTTTGATTTGACGGCTTTGTGCATCGGACAGACCAAACTTACAATTGCAAAACGGGTCAAAGGACTCATGACTACTGTAAAAATCGTAAAATTAATAATTTAGCAATCGCAGATTATTTTTTAGAGTCAGGACCAAACCACAGGTCCTCTCCACGGACAATCACTATTGCTCCAAAAAATTATCATTAGTACATGTATAACTCAAATCTACATAATCGCGGGAAAACATCCAAAAAGCTTTTTCATATTCCGGCACATTTTGTACTAAATCTATTTATTTATTTAATATTTCCTGCATTTTAAATTACATGAGGCGGACTTAATGCCAAGTAGCATTATCTACCAGTCAACCTTTGGATGGTGCAGAGAAGGACGTGGCAGGTGCATATTTATATATATATAGAGAAGTGACTAATTAAAGGCTCAATCTTATACCTCATATACCTTACACTTAAAAAAGTACATATATACAAACACATAATATACATATATATCATGTGCCATAATACATAACTATACTACTACTACTATATAGACACATGCAAATAAATACGATAATATAATAAATAATTCAAAATATACCTATCGACATGATATTATGAAGATATTTGTTTTCTATAAAACTCGCGAACTTTAGTCAAATCCGTTACATAATATTTATTTATTTAGTCAGAGCGGCTCCTGTCTACTGCGCTCTTAATAATCCCGTTGAGCAAAATAACTTGCAAGCAGTCTGCATAATCCCACGGTCAGTACACACGATAGCTCCTTTGATTGAGATTTTGCCAGATGAGGGGTCTTCGCTTTACGCGATTACGGCTTGAAAGTAGCTACCGTATATAGTAACTTAGTGTAAGCGGGTGCCATTGAGGAACGGTTGTTATATCCCTTTAACACGAAGGGAAGATCCTTCGACTGAATAGGCGACCAAGTCTGGCGGACCGCGGCCCAAGCGGAGTGCAAAAACTTTCATTGCGCGATGCAGGACCAGTAGTTACTACGTAGTTCGGCTGGTCTTCGCTAGATGGCGCTGTAAATAAATATCTGCTCTACTCTATCCTCTTCTCTTGGATTTCTAGGAACCCTAACTAACTCGTCTTGATGTATTGAGCCAAACAATATGTGAGATATACTTTAAAGTCACCAGTTAAGTATCTGTAGCAAAATACGATGACGTAGGTACTGCATATTGACAAAAAGTTTTTTTATATTGGTCCCACTTGGACAATTTTAACTACATTTAACAGAATTCTGGACTTGTTTTATTGAATAAGAAAGAGCGAAAACGCACGTAAGTACTTGACACAATTCGCAACCACAATCTCGGCTTAAAAATGTCAGAGAATACAAGACTTGTGTAATTTTGTTTTATGTTAAGAAAAGCCATTTAAGGTTTTAAGGAAATAATTAAACAGTAATTGAGAAGGAAAACGTACCACTTAACCTTGTGTTCGTCACAATAACAGTCGTAATTGGCTGTTTCTGTGACGAAAACAGACTTATTGATAGGTTCTCTTTTGTACTAATCCTCAACAAATAGCGATAAACTGGGCAGGTAAATTAAACTCCCTCAATAAAGAGTTTGCTTATCAGGTGGTATGTACGCCCGTAACTGCATTGCAATCTATCCTTGGTAAAAAGGGCATCTTCGACACGTGTTTCGCCTCTACATGAAGCCTCCTCAGGATCGATTCGGATATAAGCGGATGATCATCCATTGCGACTTTGGAGTTACTTGCCCCACATGATAAGAAGACTATTAAGGGAGTTTTACTTTTCCCAGTGTAAGGCAATCCGTTGAAGTTCACCCTTGGCTATTGCCATCTTTGGGGCAGGTTTCATACTCGATTATTATTAAACAGTGGATTTCCGTCAAATAAAGGAAATTATATTTTACACCTTTTAAACAACACACTAATTACGACATGTTAGGTACTTTTAGTTCTTGAAATAATTAAAATAATGCTCGGACTCTTTTTCCTGTTTCTAACAAATGTGAGTAATAATTTCAGGTTCATTTTTATTTCAGCAAATTACAAATAAGAGAAACAAAGTGTATATAAGCACTATAATATTTATGAAATATCATTAAGAAAAATAAATGTACCTACCTAACAAAGTTACTAAAATTTTAAGATTTTTTTATGAATTTATGTTTTATAAAACAATTACGATGTATACAATAAAACTATAATATAATTAACAATCATCCTAGTATTCACTGATGAGCTAATAAGTACCTACTTATCATATTAATTTCATTAGTTCCGCCAATATGGAACTGCCAAGGAAAATATCCCGAAAATCCTTGGCAAAATTTCCTAAATAAAAGTCATAAACAAAAACGTAGCCTAGCAATTTGCTCATACACAACCCGCAGGCGCTTTAAGCCTTATACAGTATTGATACAACCTTACAAAAGATACACTTATTATTTAAAAAAACAGCATACCATTAAAACGTATATCCACAACCTCGTTGACATGAAACCATTTCAATCACAGATCACCATAAAATTCAGTGATAATCACTAGTCATCATCATGTATAACTCAAGCACTCCATTTTACTTGAAAAAGATAAAATGTCACATATTTTCCGCGCTTAATCTGTTCGAAAACATTTTTTTTTAGTATTTTATATCAAGTCCATTCAGCCTTATACGTACGGCCAATGGCTTCTGTTATAAGGAACTTACTGATTATTTCATGGCACCAAACCTATACACAGTTATGTAAAACGACTTAATTTTGTAAGTTGAATTTAATATGAATCTTACTCGAACTATGTAAAGTTGATTGTTGAATGTAAATAGTAGTAGGGTGAGAACATCTTCACCCCATCCCCTTTCATTACGCTAGAGATGGGAAAGTCATATCCTAAAATGTTACTACTACGTTATTTAATGTGTATTGGATTAGCAAGCTTCTTATTATTCTTCTATTTTATATTACAAGTAATTAAAGTACTATGTAGAACTCTTATAAGGTGTTTTATAAACTAAGATCCAACAATTATGTTCTTTGTGTCCGTTGTTTGAAAATTTGTGAAGCGGCACTACTACTTTAAATAAGAAACAACAAACAAAATAACTATGAAAAATGTTGATGTAATTAAAAAAAAAACATAAAATGTTTAAAAAACAGAATAAACCAAACTAAAAACAGCTATATAATGGCTATTATACAGGGTGTCAGAAACACCGTGCCGAATACTCAAAGTATTAGAATTGTTTTTTTTATATTTTTTTTGGTTAAAAGTGAGTGGTGATCACAATGAGTAAAAAAAAACATTTAACCAAAAAAAAATTAAAAATACCGCATATGACCAAAAACTGCAATGTAATCAATCAAACAACATTCAAATATTTTATGCAATCAGCAGGTCTTGACGGTGCCTATCGTTTAAGGCCATTCACCGTACCGCACAAAAAGAATACCTATGTTTGTAACGCATACATTGCGTAGCCCTAAATGAAACTAAGTACTATAAAGCCTTAATCTCGCATTTTTATGATAAACTGACTTTTATATTGTGATAAGTATCCACAGAAAGACATTTTTGTAAGTTTTGCTCGTAGCTCAAACTTACACGCTGTATACTAAATTGACAGTTGACGTCTACACTCAAACAGAAAAGATATTGTTTAATAATATACCGTTTCTTAGCGGATGTTGCAGTTTAAATTTTAAATTTTAGCATATTGGTTCCGTCAGTTAAAACAGCTTTTTTATGTCATTGAATTGTGTTGTTCAAAAAAATATATGTTTTATGTAACTATTTTAAAACTTTATCACAAATTATATTTTATTCTATGCGAAAACCTTTTTTTTAATTAATTATAAACAATTCAAAATTTATGAAATTTTAAAAAGAATCACTGGACTACCAACGCGGCACGATTAGTCGCCAAATTTGTGACTTCATAATGTAAAATGAATTTCACGATCTTACAGTGTATCAGCTGTGTGCTACGATAAGTAGAAATAAACATCAGATTCGGGAACTGTCATCGTTTTCAGTACTGGGATAAACACTTTTTTTTTATTTGATATAACTTTTAAATTATGGCGCAAAAAAGCGTTTTAAGTTTTTCCATATATTACTAAAAAGAAATCAAAAACAATCAATGAACAGCTCTTTCTAAACCTTTTCTTATAATTGTTTCCCGGAGACAAAAAAATATAAAGTGTACTTTTAATGATTGTTATAATTGTTAAAATATTTACACGTATATAAAGTGGATATACTTTTAAGTATAAGCTTGTAATACTAAACGATACATAAGGCATTAGGTACCCCAACGACCCCAATATATTGATAAGGCTAAAAGTAAAGAAATAAATTAACAACAAAATAATGTTTAACGTTAATAATTTCGCCTAATTTTTGTGTCGCATCACTATTCATCTCTTAAACACTGTTGCCAGATTAAAAAATATATATTTATGTGAAATGAAGATTGTATACTAAGTTCAGTTTGTGACTTCGTCTGCTATTTTTTTTAATCCTGTTGTTTTAAATAATGTAATAATATATACATAACGAAAGGAACAGCGTGACCAGTCACTAAACAACGAATAACCTACAATACTTCAACCAAGATTTCCAAGGTCCCATTAACCAAGGTTGCAGTATTGTAGCCCTAGCAGCACCGTGTCGACGGAGGCGGCGTGCGCATTGGCCGGGACTCCCCCGTGGGATTTGGAGGCGGAAGTGCTCGCCGAAGTATATCGGCGAACGGCTGAGTTCCGGGCGGGAAGCGGCAGTCGGCCCCCGCCCGAAGAGGTACGCGAATGGCGTGAGGCCGCTCGCCGAGCCACCATGGCTCGTTGGTCGTCCCGGCTGGAGGCTCCACGTGCTGGCTTTGCCGCCGTGGAGGCGCTCCAGCCGGTCATCGTCGAGTGGGCAGGGCGGCAGCACGGGACCCTTTCCTTCCGACTGACGCAGGTCCTTTCCGGGCACGGCTGCTTCGGGAAGTACCTGCACTCGGTCGCTAGGAGGGAACTGAGTCCCGCCTGTCACCACTGCGACTGCAGTGAGGACTCGGCTCAGCACACGCTGGCGGTTTGCTCCGCCTGGGCGACGCAGCGTCGGGCCCTCACTGCAGTCATCGGAGGGGATCTCTCGCTACCGGCCGTCATACGCTCCATGGCCGGTAGCGACAGAAATTTTACCGCGGTCGCGACCTTCTGTGAGGACGTCATCTCGCAGAAGGAGGCGGCGGAAAGGGTCCGGGAGGACGATCTCCACTCGGACCTAATTCGTCGCCGGCGAACCGGGCGGCGGAGGCGCGCTTACCAGCGCCTCATGCCGCCCTGAGTGTGGCCGCGGGTGGATGGGACGGGTTTTCCCCTCCACCCGCTATAGTGGCCCCCCGCGAGGAGGCGACGTCCGCGTGTGCCTGGACGTCGCCTAATTTAGAGAATTTTACCCGAAGGTGGTGCCCGCGCTTTTGCGGGCAGGCGCTAGGAGGGTTCCGGATGTCTTAATAAAGCTGTTCCCGGATCCCTCCTACTTAAGGCGCAGTACGGCACACCGTGTGGTTTTAGTCGGTTCGATTCCGACACACCGCCCCGCCGAAAACCCCGGTGGGGTGACGGCCCGAGGGGGTTTCCACACGCACAAAAAAAAAAAAAAAAAAAAATTGTAGCCCTAGCAGACCCGTATACATCGGATACACCGTATATACTCGGTGTAAATTTGGTGTATACTCAGTGTGGTGTATATATACTTAGGAGTATACGATAGGTATATTTGGTGTTTATTGATCACACACTGAGTATAGAACAAAAATACACCCAATATACTCGGTGTGCATTCGAATCACATACCGCAAGTTTACACCGAGTATACACTCAATTTTTTTTTCAATATCTCAATTAGGAAAAATTTTTAGAGGCTTACAAATACTAACGTAGACCAAAAAGTATTTCATAAGTGTGAAACCATCCAACTTTATACCTGCAGAAAATTTGATTCGGTATTTGAATATATTGAAATAAAAAATCAGTATACACCTCGTAACCTTGATGATTTCATATGACTTAGTGTAAACTCCTTCCTACCTACTGTTGCGAATCACACTATTTCGCAGGGGGCCGCGGGGACTGAAGAGACGAGAGGGGAGCGCACACGACCTCAGGCGCACAGCTGCACACTCACTGGCCGCTAGCCGGCGCCGACGAACGCACGCATATTCACCAAAATACCTCAAGACGAACTAGACGCGAACGCGTTTCTAAGTACTTAATTAATGTAATACACAAATTTACTATTATATCAAGCCAGTCACTGTCATACTGCATTTTTATTACAACCTCAACACATGAAGTGGACCCATCTTCAACATTGGCGATCCCGAAGAAAAAGCGGTCCCCAGGCGTTCTTCTTTCTTTTGGCTTTTTAGCGGTATATTTAGCTGGTATACGTATACGCTGGTATGTTCACGTCTTATTGGTCACTTATAAAAATGTTCAACTTTTGGACTTTAAAAAATTCCAGCTCATGGGACTTTAAAAAATTCTCGGTGTATTGTATATTCGGTGTATATTCAGGGTGAATTCGACACATATACACTATGTATACTTGGTGTGTACTGAGTGTGCTCGGATCCGTTAGGGAGGTTATAGGCTGTTTGGTAAATAATATATAAAATCATAAATCAATAAAAAATAAAAGCCTACTAATTAATGAAAGAAAGAAAAGAAAGAAAGAGATCTTTCTTCTTTCTTTCTTTCTTTCTTTCTTACTAATTAATGCTTATTTTCTTTTACTCACGTTTGTCTTTCGGGAATGCCCAACTAGTCTCCTTTATAGACGTGAGTCGACAGTCTTATCTCTCGTTGTAAATTAAGTTCGGAATGACCACGATAAATAATAATAGGTAGTTAAATATTTTTTCGTAATAGCTGCTATCGTCAGCCCTACAGACACTAATGGTATACTTTGTAATAATGATAATGATACATCGCTATTTTACAGTAATAATCGATATTAGTATAATCGATTACTATGTTTATTCTTTGCTTAAAAAACAACGAAATATCCCGATAATGACAACCCCTTATTTGAATGTCAATTATGTCAAATAATGAATGTCAAACTAACCTAAAGTCACGACAATTATTTATAATTTAATAATATTATAGTTAAATAACAAATACAATATTAAGAGCCAGTCTGCTACAGTTTCGTTATTGATATTACACAGCTTCTAAAATGAATGTTGTCCGTAAAATTTGTACGGTTCATCACAGTTATGTCAGTCGGAATTTGTACAGAAAATTCCGATTTTCAGCAATAAATTATGATTCAACAGCCACATCACAGCCTCAAGTACAAGAAGAAAAGTACGATTTTGAAGATCTAAATGTTCTGGAACGTACAGAGCGCCGAAAGCCCAAAATCGAGCCATTTATGAAAAACGTTTTTGTTTCTGTATTTGACCGGGAATTACTCGCATATCCTGAGATTATAAACAAAGAAGAGAATGATAACCTTGAACAGAGGCTTACTGCTATAGACGGAGTGTTTTCTGACCCTAAGAAAACTGCTGATGATAGGAAAAATATATTAAAAAGTACAAAAATGTATGCAGCACCAGTTAGCTGGACTAGAAATGGGCTCTCAGCTAATAATACCGAAAGCTTAATGTATTTAGATGCTATTTCTAAAGATTTCCAACTTGGACAAGAGCTGAGTGACCATTGGGTTGGGTTACAAGCTTTAGAACATGGGTTAACTCATGAGCAATACTCCATGATCATTGATGACCTTATTTCTGGAGACAATACTATAGCATTGGCTATCAAGGAAAGAGTAGCGGAGAGAATCACTCAGGCTGATTTCCGGACAGAGGCTGAGATGGATGGGCAAGGTTTGTCATCAACATAATATTTAAAGATCACCTTTGCACTTGGGGTTATCAATCATACATACTTTTAAAATCATAATTTACAAAAGTGTTCAATCTTATTGTACGTATTTAAGTCAGCACTACTCCGTTTATGTATTTCATTGTTTCTGAACGCTTTTAGGTTCTAGGATATTTTCTTAAGTTGCTAATCTAGATTATACTAACTTTTAAAACTTTCACGTTCCATGATATAATTATGTATTTCCACGGGAATTAACGTGATCACGCACTAGCCATAGTCACAGGCTAACTCTGTCCTGTGTGTGATCAGTCAGCCTGTGACCACAGCCAGTGCAATCCGGTCGAAACCTCAGGCAATTCAGACGTATGTAATACCTTTTCGTGATTGCGTTAATTCCTGTGGAAATACATAATTATATTTAATCTAGATTATTTAGAAGGTACTTAACTGATCACTTACAAAGTAGATCTAGTTCTAAAGAAGATAACTTATATTCACACTTCAGTGATTATTACACCATGTTCTATTTTACAGGAATCTGGCATATATCTGGTGAAAAAATCTGCAACTACAACAACAGTTTTTTATTAGTCCTTTGTGCCATAGAAGCGTCTAGACTGATGGCATTCCTAGTACACCCTAAAGCCCGTGGAGTAACCACAAGTGGGCCTTTCGTTAATTTCTTCAAAACACCTGGTAAGTTTTGGCTTTTAAAATTAAACTTTCTTGCACCTCTACCACTTAACCTTTGAAAGAAAGAAAGAAAGAAAGAAAGAAAGAAAGAAAGAAAGAAAGAAATGAATTTATTTTTTACTCCTGTTTACAGTTTACAGTAAATTCAACACACTAAAATTACATTATAAAACTATTCTTAGATTATCTATAACATAGTGACTTAAGACTAACAGGGTACAAAAATGGTTCTTAGCTCAGCATTGGGCCACTTCTTAGTTAAGAGGTGGCGCTGATATTCTGCTAAGACCGGATGTAGTGAATGACGCTCACAGACAACAGATAGCATTAATACATAAAATACATCTGTCTGAAAATTTTTAGAATTGTAAATAAACAAATAAAAGAAAAACCGAAAAGAAAAAAAAAAATCCAAAATACAAAAAGGTATAAATAATTTTAATTTGCTGCTATTCAGGGTAAAAAGACTTAGAGTTTTGAGGGAAAAAGGGAAGAACACTCTAAATTCTGAATATTTTTCAAAATATTAATTTTATAACACACAAACAACCTGCCCCGGCTTCGTCCAGGTAGCAGAGACATCGTTAACAATCATCTGTTGATGATATATTTCAATTAATTTACACAAAATCTTAACAAATTATACACCTAAAGCTTCGTCATGAATCCCTCTGTCTATTAGAGAAAACCGCATGAAAATCCGTTAGTAATTTTTCAGTTTATCGCTAACAGATATACAGACACGCGGCTGGGGACTTTGTTTTATAATAGTTAGTGATAATGTGATTAATTTCTAAAATTTATGTATACATATATTATTGTGTATATCCAAAGTACTAAACCTATTTTGATGAAACTTTTACCATATGAAGACAGACTAGATAGACACTATGGTGTACAATAAACAATGTCATATCTATCATATCTATTCTTAGTTAAAGCCCAAGTACACAACCTAGATTAGGCTAGTTAATTGCAAATAAACTTATTCAGGTATTCAAATATTTGCATTGAGCAGGATTCGAACCTGGGACCTCTGACTTTGCAATCGAATATCTGTATATGATAAAAGTATATATCTTACAAAAGTGATCTATAATCTTATTTTTTTTATTGATTTGTGCAGCAACCCCATTAGACCAGATACCAGAAGCGTCACTTGCGCAAATATTCGGCGTGTCTCGGCTTCACGCTGCAACACTGTGTCGTTCTCGACTGAAAGCAGCTGTGTACGAAGTTGTGGAGTATACCAGACCAAGGGCCTTCGTTGGTAAGTAATAATGATAACTTGATAATAACAACTTGAGATACCTCACACACGGCCGTCTGATCCTAAAATAGACAGAGCCTGTACTACGGTAACCAGACTCCTGTTAAAAAAAAAAGCACTCGTGGGACTGCCGACAGAAGTGAATACTTAAACGAAACTATGAACTTAAAACGTCACATTAGCAGGTTGGTGACATTCTCGGGGACTCCCTTCCATAGACTCACTTGTTACGGAACACCGTGTGGTTTTAGTCGGTTCGATTCCGACATACCACCTCACCAATAGCCATGGTGAGGTGATGACCCGTGGGGGTTTCCACACGAAAAAAAAAAAAAAAATTTGGTGACATTAATTAATAAGGAGCTGACAAAACTCAATGTTTATATTAGCGCCCTCTAGTGGATCTATATATGTATTATTAGCGTGACGGTCACGAGTTCAGTGCTTTTTCCCCATAGCAAAAATTCACACAAGTGCCTAAGGAAGTTTTCACTTCAAAAAATATTTTTTTTGTGAAAGCTCCCACGTGTCCTCACCTCACCGGGCCAAACGGCAAAATGGGATGTCGGACTCGAACCGACTAAAACCATACGGTACTTCGTCACTGGGTCTTCTTACCGGGCTTTCATACAATGTACTTTTACAGCGTGTAAGTATCACCGTCGAATAACTTACAAAAACCTCTTTCTTTGGATACTTATCACAATGCAAAAGTCAGTTCATCATAAAAATGCGAGATTAAAGATTTACAGTCAATAGTTTGATTTTGAACTACGCATAGTAACGCAACACGCATACTGTGCGGTACGGGGAATGACCTTCAGCGCACGGCGCCGTCGAAGCAGCTGATTTCATAAATATTTTACATTGCAGTTTTTGGCCGAATAGGGTATTTACTGATTGTTTTTTTTGGTAAAATGTTCTGTTTACTCATTGTGATATCACTTTTAAGCAAAAAAAAGTGAAAAACTAAAAAAAAGTTACGAATTTCCAATGATTTTCCACGCAGAATAATGGTCTGAATACACTATTTCAGGATTCGGTACGGTTGACACCGTACCGAATCGTACACCACCATGTATATTATTAAATACAGATATAGATAAAATACACCCAGACACAGAACAAATGATCATAATCATCACACAATTATTTATCCTGAGCAGAAATCTAACCCACAACCGCTGCTTCAGCAGTCAGGCTCACTAACCATTAGACCAACAGCCCGTCAAGTTATCTGTGGAATGTGTGCCCGTCTGTTTGATTTCAGATCCAAAACTACACATTTGGTATTTGACTATTTATCTATTACTAGAGATCGCGTGGTGGTCGAATTTCGACCATGGTTTATTTCATTGGCCAATATTATTTGACCTGTCATTGTATAGACTTTTGTACCATGACAGGTCAAAATATATACTGGACACTCATAGCTGTATGTACCCGTTTTTGCATTTTTTTGCAACTTTGTAGCAAATATTGTTCAAAAATGTTAGCATTCGTCACTTCTCTGTATAAACTAAAAGTGTGCGAATTTTCATACTCCTCCGTCCAATTTTCGTAAAAAGGGATCCAAAGTTTTCGCTTCACGTATTAATACACAGATTTATAATTTAAAAAAAAGAGGCGAAGAGGTTTCACGACGGTACCCATTGTACTGGACGGTGTTGGAACCTACAATCACTCAATTCTAAGGCCAACGCCTTAAGCACTACTCTACCGCCATATGCAACTCCAATGCTCCTCCACCATTATTACGAAAAATTTAAATGAATAGCAACTCTCAAAATAAATTAATAAAGTTCAGTATTAACTGCTTGCAAACATGTCTCACGCCCAACCTAATATGTACCTAATCAATAAACGCGAAAGCACTTTTTAGTGATTGTTACCGATCATGTATAACCATGCTGAGTGAGCCGCTAGTTAGCAGCTGCAGGTATGTTTTATAA
The DNA here is from genome assembly GCA_963859945.1 of Euplagia quadripunctaria. Classification (NCBI taxonomy): domain Eukaryota; kingdom Metazoa; phylum Arthropoda; class Insecta; order Lepidoptera; family Erebidae; genus Euplagia; species Euplagia quadripunctaria. Next base: position 3,379,179 of record OY982586.1, read on the forward strand.
CATCTCAGTGTATGCTGAGTGTCTACCCCAATTTGCTAAGCAGTAGCGTACTATGAGTGATAATTTCTTTAAAATTATTCTTGAATAAAAAAATAAAATAAAAGGAATAACCACATGTTGCCACGTCAAGAATGACACATTATACCATGCCCTGGCAACTCGGGAACAAATTTTTATTTTTTTAAAAGAGCCATCTTCACCTGATACATAAAACTGTTATTTTAGGTTACCATATTTTTACCGTCACACATTTAAGGTATTAAAGATAACTTGTCAAGTTTGTATATTCATTTCACCAGGTTTGCCATTCTTAATATTTCCGTGATTAATATTAAGTAAAAAAAGTTTAAAACTTTATTCATTTATATTTAAAATAATAAATCATTGTTTCGAAATAAAATAAATTATCACTCGAGACCATAAAGTAGTTAACCAGTATAACACGCTGGCAACTCTGGTCTCTGTCTAAATGTCAAATGTCAGAAAAAAAATCGCCAATTTGTTATTTATTAAATAATTTAAATAATTTTTTGTTTGTAATAAAAGTGATAAGATTTATTGTAATAGTAAAGTATTTTTCGTTATGAATTGGTACAAATAAGTGAACAATGTTCTCACAGTCAAAAGGTCTACATTTTATAAAAATGTATGTGGTGACAGTGACAGTTCCTATATGCTTCAAAACCTTATAAAGTCTTGTAAATGAAATGATAATAAAATATGTTATTAATAAACTAATTAAATTAGACTTTTGTATTATTTATTCCGTTCTCATAATTATACATCATAGCTATAGCTATAGTAATAATACATTTTTACACTTTTTACACCTGTAGTCAGCGCCTCTATAGGTGAAGTAGGGAACTAAAGTTCCCGTGCTTTACGGTCAGAGGCGCTGACGTACACAAAACGAGTTGCCAGTCTATTTCATTATAATATATTTTAGTTTATGCATTATACATACATACATACATTCTACATGACATAAATTAGACAGACAGACATATCATAGACTAAAAATATGATGTTTGTGAAGTAGGTGAATAATATCAATGTGTTATTAACCGACTTCAAAAAAGGAGGAGGTTCTCAATTCGACTGTATGTTTTGTTTTTTTTATGTTTGTTACTTCAGAACTTTCGACTGGGTGAACCGATTTTGATGATTCTTTTTTTATTCGAAAGCTGGTGCTTCCCGTGTGGTCCCATATCAATTTGGTCCAGTTTTGACAATGGCATCCATGAGAAAACCATATATAATCTTTTATGGAATAGTTTTTTTTGTTGAAGTTGGTTTTTTTTGAAAGAATTATTAAATATAGACTTAGGTAACATGGAAAAAAAAATGTACGCTGAGGATTTTGCAATAAACTATATATTCTTTCTTTCTTCTTCATATATATTATATATATTTACATATGCACGCACTATTCATATGTGTCTTTTTCCAGGTAAACCGTTAGCAGAGCTTTCTACCATTCGGTCCACAATAGGAGAAGCATTACTGGACATTTATGCCAGTGAAAGTGCTGAATTCTTCACTGCTGGCTTATTAGATGGATATATGGAACCTGATGCTGAACTGGAGATGGCTATGTGCAGGTAGACCTACATTTTTTACATTTGACCTTATCGATCCTGCACCTCGAAAAGGAGGTTTGTCTTTTAATGATATTCGAGTTTTTTGAAGTGAAAACTTCTTTAGCGGCGTTGTGCACTTTTGGGATGGGTAAAAAATGATAAACTCACATCAGGACACGTGACCTGATCGAAAATTCGTAAGACGGAGCCGAATTTCTTATATTTAAAAAAATATAATATTCGAAATTCAAACATTTATGAGCGGCCAGGAGCGCAGAACTTCCAGTGTACCCTATGTATACATTTAGATATGTTATCACCTACTTTTTATTTTTAACCTAATTATATATATACAGATGTGTGTGTGTGTATGTATATGCATGTTTTAATGATAATTTGGCAGTATTTTTGGTAATTTTATTATCTAATCACAGGTGGGTACATGATTTTCAAAATTTGCTTGCCAACAGTTGTTACAATAAAGCAATCTTACAAGTAAATACAAGGTGGAATATATCTAATTGTACAAGAATTTGTTTTTACAGTTGTCTAATTGTAAAAGCAAAATTGTAACTGTAATAGTCATTAAAATTAAAAATTTTTTTTTTCTCCTGCTGACTCTGAGGCTGCCGTGGAATGGGAATGACAATGGGAGTTGATAATTTTGACAACGGTAAAATGAAATCCAATCAAATCTTACTTATCCTTTGTTATTTTTTAAGGAACTTCATGGCCAACCACGGACTGACTTCCATTCTGAAATTGCTCTCAATCCCAGCGCTGGACAAAGAAGAGGAGTGCAAGAAACTCCTAGAAGATATGAGGCACTTGGCTTCACGCGGGGAGAGCTTAGATAGTATTAATATGTTTATAGGTATGTATCTTATTACTTTAAATGAGCAATTCTTGTATGTATGTATTTATATTTCGGGTATATCGAAAACGGCTCTAAAGATTTTGATGTAATTTTGTATACAGATACAGTTTTGCATTTTAAATTCAACTGAATAGTTATATTTCGTGTAAAAACGCAATTTTACAAAAAAAAAACAATTTTACAAAGTTTTTTAGGGTCCCAGGTACCCTTAGTGATATATGAGAACCCTATTATTTTACCAGGGTTTAACGTGCTCTCCGAGGCACGGAGGGATCTCAACGTGTTAAGTGAGGCCACTTTTCCTTTTTTTTTGCGTGTGGAAACCCCCTCGGGCCGTCACCCCACCGGGGTTTTCGGTGGGGCGGTGTGTCGGAATCGAACCGACTAAAACCACACGGTGTGCCGTACGGCGCCTTAAATAGGAGGGATAGCGGAACAGCATTTATTAAGACATCCGGAAAGGTCACTCTTTCTAGACTGACCTGGCTAGTATTACTTAACTTTTTAATGTGCTAACCTACTGGTTTACCACTTGGCTAAGTGGTACCCCAGTAGGTTAGACTCGTGGCTACGAGCCCTAAACAAACTATTCGGCCAGACCTGTTAGTCTATTGGTTAATTTTCAATATTATTGCAGCTTTAAACGGCATCCATCACGCCGGAAAAATGATGTCACAGGAAGTGAAACAAATGAGGAACCCACTGATGCACCCTACATTTATATTTAAAAAAGTCTTAGCAAATAGACATCAGGTAAGAAGTTGTTTTTAAAATTTCATATAAGATACTAGCATTTCATCGTCTTTTTACCTGCGTTTATGGTCATTGCTCCGCTCCTAAAGGTCGTAGCGTGATGTTACTCAGCTTATAACCTTCCTCAATGAATACTCTATCCAATACAACATGAATTTTTCGAATCCGACTAGTAGTTCTTGAGATAAGAGCGTTTAAACAAACAATCAAGCAAACAATCACACAAACAAATATTCAGCCTTATTATACAATAATTAGAAGTAGGTTAAAATTGACTATAATATATAGGTAATATGAACACTCGTCGCTTTTTGCTGTTCACATTCCTCCTTACTTGTAATTTACTTAATCATAAATTTAAAATACCCGGACTCGAAAATCCCTTCAACGATTAGAAAACAGCTGATGATCTTCGAACGGCTGAACAGATTTTCTTGAATTATATCTAAGAACACTCGATCAAGTCACCTTTAAAAAAAAAATAACTTAAATAGATCCATTCCTTTAGGAGCTATGATGCCACAGACAAATAGACACACAGACACGTCAAACAAACAGGGTCACGAACAATTCTCTTTACAGATATAGATTCTCATTCTTCCAAAGATATTTGTCATTACAATGTTAAAGAAAGATCTAATATAATTAGCGTAATATTTATTGCAGGAAAGAGACGACCCAAAACTCACACTTTTCTTGGCTGAACATCTCCACCCCTCATTGAAGCCTCCATCAGACCAGTTGGAGTACTGCGTGATGAGGATGCGGTTTGCGTGTGAAACTGTTATGGCGAGACACGGGGTCAAAGTGAACACTGCATACACGTATGTATATAATAACTAGCAGTTTTTGCGTGAAAGAGTAACAAACATCCATCCATCCATCTATCCATCCATCCATCCATCCATCCATCCAAACTTTCACATTTATAATATTAGTGGGATAATATTCTTGTACACAGCCCTATCTAGACCCAAACCAGGCCAGGCCTACTCCGCACTTTAGGTATGATGCTACAAGTAGTGATGTACCGGATCGTTAAAAATGTATATCGGCGGATACTAAAACCAATACAACCTAGTGTCTAGATACACGAATAAGGATGCGGATACGGACCTCAATACGTGTGACCCTGACACGACTGTTGACGTTGAGGACTAATAAAAAGACATGTTTCAACTTGCACTGCGCACCACAAAGATTCGAGGTTTGATCTCGTAATAAAAATGGTCAGTATTACCTTATAGCTGTCAATAATATTAGTAACTCACTACACTAGATATTTAATTTAAGTAAAATAAATTTAGAATTTTCTAAACGTAATAAAATATAATAATATAAAGGATCCGCCAAAAAGTAACAGATACAGACCTCTTTTCACCCTCGGATATCCGCGGATACGGATTTTCGGCACATCACTAACTACAACTATATGTCGGGCTCGACTAGTCGTGCCAATCATTGAGTGGGCTGCCACGTGCCGGCCGACTCGCATGTTAGTTCGATATTCACCCGCGTCGCGTCTCCGTTCATCGCTTAAGATGTTCCCACACGATACATAATAATGTGTTACTTAACTAAAATGGAATGAAAAAATGAAATGAAATGGATGGAAAAGGACATCGAAAAGTAAAGAAATGCACGTCTACTTGTAGGTAATTAGGTAGGTGCCTACCAAATGTTGGACTTTTGTTATTACATAACATTGACTATAACATTAAAATACACACTTACGTCTGCCGAATGCCTATTTTCTTAGGTTAAAGTATCTATACAGACATTTTGAAATAAAATAGTTTTCTAATTAAAATTTTTATCTGTATAGATACTACTAAGTAAGTACCTAGCTTAGGTTTATTTGAAACGTTATTATGTTCACAAAAGTAGAGTATAGGCACATAACTGGTAATTAAATATTCTTATTAATTATTCTAAGAGAAGACAACCCTAATGTCGCGCTAAAGGTGAATAGAACTGTAGGTAATTAGCGCTGTGCGATGTGAATTGCACTTTATTGTGTCGGAGCAAGGGTCGCTATTTATTTAAATGATTTGCGTAGTCGACCTTCTGTACTGCTACTATTAGTGTGTTCTGTGCCGAAACTAAGCTTAGGTTAGTTAGCATACTATGGGTTGTAAAATGGATGAGATTAAACTAATAAGAGCGGCAAAAGATACCAGATTTTAAAATGGACAGAGATTTATATTATGGTGATACACCTAGCGCCATCTAACGAAAATAAATCGCCTTAGTAATCACTAAGCCTGCATCGCGCATTAAGAGTTTTCACGCTGTTCAGTAGTAATTGTACTGTTGGCTGTAAGTTATCAGGTATGTCCATGACTAGTCTACGAGGTCAGGCTACTTACAGTGGTCAGAAGGTTCACCTTCTGTATTGAGTGATTTGACATCCGGGTCTACACCTTAGTGACATGATATTAGGCCTGGTCTATGGTGGAACAATACCAAGATATTGATGACCCTAATATCATATTTATTAGATGTCTTTATAAAAAACCATTTGACTTCGCCAGGGAATTGAACCGGTTGGCCGAAGCAGCAACAGAAATACTGGCAATGACTTCAGTCTTGGCGAGAGCTTCGAGGTAAGAGTTTTTTCTAATAAAAATGTGTGTGTGTACTTATGTAAGCACGTAAGAAGTTATACTTCTTTGGCGTAACATGTTAAAAAAAAATTAAAGTTTTATCCTTCGCGTTATCCAACGTTCGTAGAAAAAAGGACACTAATAATAGAAAAAAAGGTATTTAATACATTGAAAGTTTTATTATAACGCATTATCTAGTTAAAAGTTTATTTAAATATCATAATAAATAATACATACCGTCAACTAACCTCAAATTCTACAAACGTACTCAAAGTAATATGTAAAAACCATTTTTATCACTTATAATCACAGGAAATTATCTTTAAATCAATAAATTGTTAATAAATATCAGTCACCACGATATGTTATTTGAAAAAATATATATTTATGTATATTTATATATATTTTATTTGGACTGATACAAAACACGTGTTGTAGGTTCAGAAACATTTGAATAAATATCGTGCAGTTGGTAACTTTTTTTGAAAAGGTAAAATGTTGACTAGCTAACTTCAGGGTGTCGGTTTTTTGTGACGGTGTGCGCGCGCGCATCTTAAAAATTTACTCTCATCATTTTTTCCTAACGCGCCAAAAGAAGTATAACTTCAATAAAAATAAAACAGGTTAATTCATATGATACATTAATTTATTGACAAAATCTAAATTATATGTTTGAACATTAAATTATATTCTCTTCACATATCATTTTCACTTAAGCAAGCAATGTAATCAAGCTTCTAAGTCAACGCAATCAAAATATTTGACAAAATCTGAACATTTCGCACGTAAATCAAAACCTATAGGGTGCTTCTCATTGACCTAGAATCATAACATTTGGCAAGGTCTCACAGTACAAGTAAAGGAAAAAATATTTTGCTGTTGAAAAGTTGACTTTGTCGTAAATCGATGTATGAGAAGAGTATTGTTAGAACTGCAAAGCTAAATTTGCCTTTCGAAAAAGACTGGAAGAAATCTTCGAGAATTGATTCCAGAGATGGACGTACTATCTACATAGGTACTAGTTTGTTTGCTTACGGAATCTCCGAGGTGCGAATCAGACTCGGACTTCTCCGGTTTTCTTCACAGGAACTACGTATTGGAACAGGCAACTAGCTTCACGACTGACTTATTCTGATTGACCCTTACACCTGACAATTCAAAAATACCTATACTTGGCTTAATTTAATTAACGCAAACCTGGCAAAACTAATTCTATATATATATATGTCAAAAAGATTTAGAGAATAAACCGTTCATATAATTAAATAAATTTACAACAGAATTCTCAATCGTTCAATATAAGCTCTGGTTTCGGAACAAGTAACAGACATCCAGGATCCAGCAGACACATGAGTGTCCATATACACATTATCATCTTCGTAGAACTTCACTGTGATGACCATCTCAACAGATTGCGACGCCCACCCACGATAGGAATCCATTCTCCAACTTCCTCTGAACTGCTTATAATCCAAAGCTTCAGCACGCTGAGATAATTGTAAACTCTTCCTCGGCACCCAGCCTTCCTTGCCAGTCTTCAACTGCAAGTCACCTTCAACCTCAACGGTAGTAGTAGCCAGGCGTATATCCTCATATTTGGTGTCATAATCACTCAGTGTCCCTAAATAAAAGGTGTAGGAATGGTGATGCTCTCCTCCAGATGCACATGCTGAAATCTCGTTCTTCCATGTTGGTCCTGATATGGTGAATGAGTTGCAATTTACCGCGAAAGTCGCAAGAGCTATTGCGAAGACTAGACGTGACATTGTTACTGGAACTCCAACTATTCAAGATTAATTACGTATTCGTTAAACTCGTACAAGCGTCTGTTTCATCTTATTTATTAACCTTTCGGGTTATCATATCAATATTCTTTATATATGTGTATCATAGGGGAAGGTGGGGAGACATGGACAACTACCGGAAAACAATTATATAATCGTTGCTCGGCCGTTATTAAGCGTTCTACGAATTAGTTTTAAAAGTAGAACTACTGGAAATTTATTTCCGTAAATCTACCAACACTTATAAAATGTATATAATCTATATATTAATACGCGAAGCGAAAACTTTGGATCCCTTTTTACGAAAATTGGGCGGACGGAGGGGTATGAAATTTCGCACACTTATTGTTTATACAAAGAAGTGACGAATGCTAAAATTTTTGAACAATATTTGCTACAAAGTTAAAAAAAAATGCAAAAACGGGTACATACAGCTATGAGTGTCCAGTATATATTTTGACCTGTCATGGTACAAAAGTCTATACAATGACAGGTTAAGTAATATTGGCCAATGAAATAAACCATGGTCGAAATTCGACCACCACGCGATCTCTAGTATTAATTAATAATCAATCAATCATTCTTAAATCAATAAAAACCCCTAAATATGGGTTCGTTGGAAGAATTTAACGGAAGCGCGTAAAAATTATTTCAATTTGGAGTTACGCGGTGTAAATTATGCCGAATATTTTTGCCTACTTTCCCCTATTGTTATTGGAAAACCCAGTATGATAAGACTATGACTACTATTTCGCTATTTGTGCTGACTTAAAACTTTTAGATAACCCTATAACGGCTAAGCAAAGTTATATCTTTGCCAGGTTTACTTGTAGGTAAATCAACATTGGCCAAAATGACCAAACAAAAATCACATTAAAACCAAGATACTGCCTTTCGCGTACGTAGGACCAGCCGTGAATGATGTTTTGCTTCATTCTTAAATGTAAACGTTCAATATTTGTAATAAAACCATACTAATGAAAAAATATCCATTACTTAGTTCTTTTGAAGTGAAAACTTCTTTAGCGGCGTTGTGCACTTTTTGGGATGGGTAAAAAATGTTAAACTCGCGTCAGGACACGTGACTCTGATCGAAAATTTGTAAGACGGAGCAGAGTTTCTTATATTTAAAAAAATATAACATTCGAAATTCAAATATTTATGAGCAGCCAGGAGCGCAGAACTTCCAGTGTACCCTATGTATACATTTAGATATGTTATTACCTACTTTTTATTTTTAACCTAATTATATTTATACAGATGTGTGTGTGTATATGCAAATACATTGTGAAGTTATGTTTCCACTTATGACGTGCAGTCCTACGACTGACTGTTTTTTATAGCCGTTTCAATTTTCAAATGTATTTAATACTTTTAACCTGTTTTTTCGTGAAACACAGTTGCACTGGTCAACTTTTGCCTAAATTTATGAATGTACATTCATAATAAGTATAAAAAAAGAAATAACCGAGTTATTGTTAGAATATCTACATATATGAACAAAAAATGATTTTAAAATAGGGTCGTCATGATCTCTGATGAATCTCATGATGATCAGTTGACAATTCGGACAGACAGACAAAGTTACTTTTGCATTTACAATATAAATATCTAATAAGGTTTTAATATATAAAAATCAATGTATGTTTGTTCGTATTTTATGCTGAATAAAAAATAGGCAGTCATGGGACTGCCGACAGAAGTAACAACTTAAACGAAACGAAGAACTTAAAACGTCACATTAGCAGGTTGGTGACATTAATTAATAAGGAGCTGACAGAACTCAATGTTTAGATTAGCGCCCTCTAATAGATCTATATATGTATTATTAGCGTGACGGTCACGAGTTCAGTGCTTTTTCCCCATAGCAAAAGTGCACAAACGTGCCTAAAGAAGTTTTCACTTCAAAAAATTCTTACGATTTCAAATCTTTTGCCACCTCCTTTTATGAGAAACGGAGTTAAAAATACCTTTAAATTCAAACGGTCATAACTTGTAAACGGATAGTTTTTTTTTTTTCAAAAAATTTATTGTAACTGCATGCTAGAGTCATATACCCTTTTAGTGATTTAAGTAAGTGTTTTATTCACATATACACCCTGTATACATAAACTTAGAACCCAAAAGTTTAACATTTGGCATACTTAAGTATTTCAAATTTTATTAATGGCAAAATCACAAGCCGTGCAAAGCCAAGTCATAAAAAGTGTGTGTAGTGTGTGTCGTATACACGTAAGAAGTTATACTTCTATCTAGTTAAATAAAATTTATTTAAATATCATAATACATACCGTCAATTAACCTTAAATTCTACAAACGTACTCAAAGTAATATGTAAAAACCATTTTTATCACTTATAATCACAGTAAATTATCATAAATGATACATACCGTCAACTAACCTCAAATTCTACAAACGTACTCAAAGCAATATGTAAAAACCATTTTTATCACTTATAATCACAGTAAATTATCATAAATGATACATACCGTCAACTAACCTCAAATTCTACAAACGTACTCAAAGCAATATGTAAAACCATTTTTATCGCTATCGTGAAGTTGGTAACCCTTTTTTGAAAAACTAAAATGTTGACTAGCTAACTTCAGGGTGTCGGTTTTTCGTGACGGTGTGGCGCGCATCGTAAAAAAATACTCTCATCATTTTTCCATAACGCGCCAAAAGATTCTTGGATACGCGGAAATTTTCTTAAAAATGCGAACTTACAAAGAATTCTCTTGATTTATTAATATATAGATAAGTAAATATAAATCATACAATTTTTTAATATACAACACTATGTGAAGATAACATTTCGTGATATTGATAAATGTTTTTTATATTTTATATAACAGTTTCCAGAATTTGCTGATAAGAGAAAAAACTATATCCACAGTTTATTACAAAAAATACTTCCTTATATGGTATTTATAATTATAAAATAAAATACGGTTGTAAGCACAAGTGACCGGACACGACCGGTCGCATAACTCCAGGATGGAGTGTCCCTGTAGGGCCACAGAATACATAATAGTTGTAGGGCCTGAAACTTATAATATGTATGATGTAGGTATATCTTTAATCGTAGGAGAGCAATGCCTCGGCACGTATGGGCCGGCTCGAAAACCGGCGTGAAGCAATGCTTCGTTGTGTTTCGCCGAGTGAGTGAGGTTCCCAGAAGCTCTTACCTGCCATCATATCTCTTAAGTTGGACTAAACTGCACACACTGTGCAAAATTTCATTAGAATCGGTTCAATAGTTTAAAAGTTAATCGCTAACAAACAGCATGACACGATTTTTTGAAGTGAAAACTTCTTTAGGCACGTTTGTACACTTTTGCTATGGAGAAAAAGCACTAAACTCGTCACCGTCACGCTAAAAATACATATATAGATCCACTAGAGGGCGCTAATCTAAACATAGAGTTCTGTCAACTCCTTATTACTTAATGTCACCAACCTGCTAATGTGACGTTTTAAGTTCGTCGTTTCGTTTAAGTTTTCACTTCTGTCGGCAGTCCCATGACTGTTTATGTATATAGATATATCGGATGATTTGTATACTAATATATGTTATTTGTTTCCCAGGTCTTACTGCATAGGTCTTCGCAACGCAGAAGTTGAAATGAAGTTGGCTGCATGTTTCGTGGAGAAGACTCGGGACCGCGTGAGGAAGTTGATCAAAGAAATTGATGATGGAGAATATCTGAATCTTGACCATTTTACTGTACAGTTCGGAAGGAAGGTATTGGATACAAATACTATGCTCGTGGAGAAACCGATCGCTAGAACTTTTTGGTAAGGCTTTTGAGGAGGTGATTATATTATTATGTTGTAAATAAAACTATTTAGATATTGTTTTTTATGGTTTTTTTTATTATATTTTTTCCTAAATGCATTCTTACAGATTTATAACATCTACTTTATACAGCGGAGTTTATGTGAAAGCTGTTTTTTTTTATGAGCCATTATTAAAACACTTTCAAAAACCCCTAAAACCCCAACAAAATTTCATAGAACCCCTAAAACCCCAACAAAATTTTGTAAAACCCCTCCCAAAACCCGCCGAAAAAAAATTATCCCTAAATAAATTTAGGCCATCTGGACTATAAGACGTACATACATAAAATGAATATCTTTTTCTCATCCAGAAGGGAACAGACAAAGCCAAGAACCCTAAACATTATGTTGTCCTTACGTACCACATGAGATTCTTCTAGTTGTTTTTTACCTTTCGGGTATAGTAGAGTAAGATTTTATAGGAAGATGTAAATAGGGTAATTGAGAAGAGAAACCCCACCACTCACCCTCGTTTGAAACCCCAAAGATGACAGGAGGCATGAATAAACCCCAACGAATTGCCGTAGACATAGAATTCACACTCCCACAACACAGCTGCTTACTAGGTATAGCAGGTACTTTAAAAACTGTAACACGCAATCAGTTGGAACGAAGTGATACTTCGACACGTGTTTCGCCTCTACACTACGCATCTTCAGTAATTATGTTGGAGCAAATGAGCCATACATATGTGTGTGGGCAGTGTGACTAAGAGATGTTGAAGTAGTTCAAACACGTGGAAAGAAATGACGAATATGAAGCCGAAGTTTGATTTTTGGTTTAAATGAGCTAAACTCTGGAACTACATGTGGCATTTAATTTCTTTTCTATATAACGGGTGTAAGAAACGGCCTGCCGAATCTTGTAGTTAAACAAAATTTATACAATCAGCTACTTCGATGGCGCCGAACGTTTAAGTTCATTCACCGTACCGCAAAAAGAAATTATACCTATGTTGCTCCGTTTACATTGCGTATCGTAAAATCAAACTATTGACTGTAAATCCTTAATCTCGCATCTTTATGATGAACTGACTTTTGCATTGTGATAAGTATCCAAAAAAAAGAGGTTTTTGTAAGTTATTCGCGTCGCCGAAACTTGCACTGTATAATATCGTGGCAGAGCCATGTCGGCCTCACAGAAAACCAGCAGTGAAGCAATGCTTGCATTGCTTTTCGCCGAGTGAGTGAAGTTACCGCAGGCCCTGGGCCTTCCCTTCCCTCCCCACTTGTGACTCTTGAGTTGCAAGTATCCATGGTCGGCAGTAGTCATTTACCATCAGGTGACCCGTCTGCTCGTTTGCCCCCAATACCATAAAAAAAAACGTGTTTTAGAGGCCACAGTACAAGCAATGCTTATTTCGAGTCTAGATAGCGTTGTGATAAGTATCTCAAATTATTATTATTATTTGATAGTCCGATTGTTGAGAAAGGCTATTTAACATCATGCTACAACCCTAAGAAGCGAAGCAGTGATCATAAACGCTCGTAAAACTGCGGTGAATGGTGAATATAAGGCAGAATTAACTAAAGGTGAACGACTAAAAAACTATTCACGATGGAATCTAAGTAGTGTTTTTAAGAAACGTATATACTCAGTCTATGTAATAGAAAATTCCTTCCTAAACGAAATAAAAAAAAAATTGGCACTTCAATATTTGACACCGCACGATTTGATTTAAGCCTGACTGCAACAAAGCATTGCATAACAATAATATCTTAGTGCGGTGTGTAGTCCATAAAGTTAATAAAGTAAAAACGAACTTTGATTGGCTATCCTTTTTAAAGCTATCTGATTACATCATCATCAGCGCGTTCCAGCGAAGTGAAATGTGGATTTTGAGCAAAACACCGGGTGTGATAATTACATATAATTACACAAAGCTTTAAGGGGTTCGTGGCTAAGTAGTAACCGACCAGGTTAGCACATTGCAAGGCGAAGTAATACCAGCCAGGTCAGTCTTAGGATGCCTCGGAGAATACGTCAAGCCGTCCGACAACCTGGTCTAACTAAAGAGCTTCGAGATCGCCTAGTACTTGGGTTGTGGAGGTCTGATGGCAGTCACTTCAAGAAAAATATCGAAGTTCAACCGTTTCGTTAGTTGGACTGAAAGCTGACCCCAACTTAGTTGGGAAAAGGTGCGGAGAAAAAAGCTTTAAAAGCTTCCATATCATGGTCTGAGTACAGAATTTTCGTAAAAACACTGACGTAGACTCCACGGTGTATAATGCTATTCTGCAAGAAATCTAAGGCATATAATCTTTAGGAAAAACACTTATATATGACACCCCTTTTTCAGCCACCGGCTTAAACCTATCCCCAATAGTGACATTTTTGGTGATGTTCCCTCTCTTTCCAATCTTCGCCCTCCTTCTTAACTTGGTAACAGATTCCACCACTTTAGTTTCCAATGTCTTCTTGGCACCAAACGCCTCCTTTTCTGCCTTAGGCATTACTGTTTGGATCTTGTTTCTCTCTTTGCGCTTGTAGTAGAAGACTTCCCAGGCCAGGGTTATCATGGCTAGGCCTAACCCGAAGAGAGTTGCAATGAATACTCCTCCTGAAATATAGGTCTAGCATAAGTGATACATTTCTATTGAAAAGGCTATATTTTCTTAACTTCTCATCCGATCATCATGAAATTTTGCTTGCACTTTGCCAGGAGTCCAGAAAAAAAACCCTGATCCCGTGGGATACCTTAATTTATTGAGTAAACGTTACACATCCAAACGATAATCGAGCTTATTCCATATATGTAGCATAGTCTTGGCAATTGTCAGCACTCCAGCACTGATAGGTACTTTGAGGTTGAGGATTGCGGTAGTGAGGGTATGTAAACAAGGTCCTTTACTCATAGGAGGAAACCGCAGGACGTTAAATCAGTGGCTCTTGGAAGCCAGGGAACAAAACTAAGTAATTCTCACTAATACGCCCAATCTAGCGATGCGGAAGTTCTTCGTTTAGGCTGTCACGAACTAAAAACTTGGTGAAGGTGTGGTGGAGTTGTTATACTTTTGAAAATATAGCCTTTTCAAAACAAATTAATCATTTACCAGCCCCTTATCGAGTCCAGTCAATAGGTAAGCTTATCGCAGTTCACTGCTGGACATAGCCTCGTATAGGTAACTGAAATTACTCCCAAGACACTTTTTATATCCCTTGGGAAACAAAAAAAGCGTATGACCGCTTGATATTAAAATAGACAAAAAACATACTCGATAACTGGCTACGATTGGCCAATTCAGTGCTCAAAAAAGTGACGGACATTTAAAATATAAAAATAAAGACTACATTTATCACTAAATGTGAACATATCAGCTAGCTGCTCGTTCATAATCTAATAAATAAATAACAGGAGGCAGTGATTATATAATTCCCAAATAATCTACCTTGCTTACCATCAGGCGAGGCAAGAGCTTTTCGAAACATCATCTTCATCATCAATAAATTTGGGGTCATCATTCGCCACCCACTGCTCTACTCCCGTTCTAGCCAAATTCTCTTTCAGGCAGTGCTCTTTCGCTACAATAGATGTTTAAAAAAATTACCTAAACTCTCCAAAGTGATCCCTTCCGATTCGTCAGCATCTGGACAAGCTTGTCTTGCGGACTCGTTCCAGTACCTATAGTAAAGAAAAAATACTTAAAACCACAATTAATACTTCACAACTCTCATAAACAGTTATCAGTCTCAAACTCAAACAACTTCGTCTTTGCTTCTATCCCTCTAAAATCAAATTCTAGTAAAATATACATAGTAAAAACGCAAGCATGTCAAATTATGGTATATTATGGAATTTATTTTAGCACTTAAAAACAAAGTCGCTATTACAAGTATTCAGCACTATCCAGCTAAGCTAAGTGCTTCTTAAAAGTACCAATGGGGTTCGACCCCTCAACCACTGGATCGAGATCCGGCTCCTTAGCTTTAGGTATGTACACTATAGGACCACTTACTTTGCCGCCAATTGCTCCAGAAACCGTTCCTTCTGCAACTCCAGTAGTGCCCTGGAGAGGTCTTCTTGCAACCTGGACCCTTGCTGGACAGCTATCGCGTAAGGTTGTTCCGCGAAGACGTCTCCCACCTCCGTTAGATTACAGTTACGAGTGACTTCATATCTAGAGAATATAATATAACATTCTGGGACATTTTATTCAAAGAATAGCCATAGACATATTCAGCTATCGCGTTGGCTGAATATGTGTCTACTTCTATTGTCGTAATTAAATCAAACTTTGATTGTAGCTGGTTGGCTTTGTATTGGAACCGATTGGCTGATGGAGCCAGGGTGTGCCAGTGGAACTCCTTTTACTTTTTATTGCGGTTCGTCATTAAACCTTTTTTTACTAAAAATAAACCCATTTCCATCCGGTTAGAACGAAGTTCTTTTCGCCATATATATGTATTTACATTGCAACTGTACATTGTTTACCAACTTACCTTATTTCAGCAGAGTCGTGTATGAATGCAAAGTCTGCATCTGTGTGTTCGTTAACTTGTTGAAAGCCTGTCTTAGCATCCGGGACGGGACCTAGATGGGAATTGGAATGAAAGTAAAGCGGAAATAGATAGCTTGCAAATACACCCAATATGAAAGGTAAAATAGATAGGTAGCTTGCAAATAAACCCAATATATTAGTTTAAACAATTTTTTATACTTCAGTAGTGTCTCTTAAGTTGTATCTTACGTGACAGCCTCGAACTAAGTGATAGGCAGTCAGATCTGCGTCATGAAATTTCCAAAATTCTGACTTTTGACTGAAACGGATTTGAATATTTGCCGCTGTTTCTACAGATTTCAGAAATTCTTCAAACTAAAATCTACCTCAATTAATACTTATATTTATTAAAGGCACACGTTAGTAGGTACTCATATGTATTTCGGGTAAGCCAGACTATTTACGGGCATGACAGGAGCCCTTTATCAAGGGGCAAAGTGACTTGTCGCGTCATATTAAAAGTTTTCGAAATGTCAAATTATCCATCACCCACTACTAGGATAGAATCTATTGTCATTACTGTCTCTGATCAAATCAAATTTCTAAGAAAATCTCTCACCTGAAGCATTAATAGCCAGTAAAATGTGCCCATACTGCTCCCTGATAGGATAGTCCCAAACTCTGTACTGAGCTTGGTCTGATGTGGCATTCAGCGTGATCTCTTTCCATACCCTGCAAGAAGAAATAGTCTAGAATATTAGGTTTGTGCTTTCATCGCATCTAAAATAAGTTTCCTTGTATTTTGTAATCTGTATACAGAAAGATGGTCTAAACGGTCTCCGGCCTCCATAAGCGTAAGCCTGAGGGTTATAGACAGAGGGTTATCCGTCGCTTGACGCATAAACAAGTCTAAGATGCCATGTTCCGCCTCACGCCTCTTGAAATTGAAGGGGGCCATGTGCCCCGTATTCCACGGTGGGGTTACCTGTTGTTCGACAGGCGGCCGAGTCTGTCAGGATTTACAACGACTTCCTTTCGAAGTTTAACCTGAGTCTTTGGCAGTAAGACTCGCCTTAACACCGCAAGTCAGACACGGTTTTAGCCCTTACGCACAACGACCTCTACGGAGGCAGTTTACGTAACACAAAGTTTATGTACATAGGTTACCAGAGAACTCTGATGGGATGGCCTATGTATCGCTTAATCGTCTTCTAAATACTTATACAAAGAGCAGTCTTGCGCCTCCTTCATCCAATTTCTCTCTACCTCTATGACCAGGAAATTTAGCCCAGGGAAAACCCTGTCTCAAGCACTTACCGATACAGAGTATCTTCAGCAAACTTCATATTAATGAAGTACTGGTGCACCGAGGAACCTTCCACTACGGTGTAGTTGATCCTGGACTGGCGGGCCAACTGTTCCAGCGAGGATACTGGCGTCTGGCAAACAAGTACGGAATAAGATAATCGACAAGGTGAACTAACTAAGTAGCTACTTATGCAGCACCACGCAATGACTAGCCTAGTGTGATCTTCCTTTTGCGCTGGAGCGACATAACATCTATTACAAGTACGCAATTAAATTATCGTGCTAAGGCACTGAAGGAACCGTCTATCGGAACTACGAGTTATGGAAACAATTAATATGAAAATTCTACGCGTAAATTGCACAGCGGCTTATGGGTTCATCTCGCCAACTGGTAGAATGTCGAATGTAATAGATTCGATACCCACATAAGACTAGAAGTACTTTATTTCATTTATCTCAGTTATGTGTGGGTGCGCGTGTGCGTGTCTAGGTATGTAGTGGTGTGGATGTTTGTCTGTGTATGCAATTGTGGGATTCTTTGTGTTTGTGTGAAGATATACCATTAAACATACTTAAGATAAATCCGCCTTGCATGCCTATTTGACCCTAGCCAAGTCCTAGGTGGGTAGACCCCAAAAAGCTTGATTCCTCACCTGCATCCTCTCAACAGTAAGGAACGCAGCCAAGTTAGCCGTGAAGGTAGCCAGCATGAGCACTACGAACAACCAGTACGCGGCAACCAGAGTTCTTCCTGACAAAGCTTTGGGTGCTTCCCCACCCCCTTGAGGAGTAAAAGAAGTCAGGGCGAACCAAAAACTTTCCTTTAGAGTGAATTCTCTGAAAGAGAATCGCACACTTAACACTTAGAAAACTTAAACCATCGTTAACGTTAGGTTTTTAACGCAATTATAATTATAGACACCAAGCCTCCGATTTCGGTTAGTGCGTCAGAGCCGCGAGCTCTTATTTTGACAACTCAACTCGCATATTGCTATCTTCTTTCTCCTGGCTATTATCCCATTCATATCCCTGGTTGCTATTTGATTGAAAATTCTTTGCTCAATAAATAAACAGATATACTCGGATAATCCAGGACTTAGGGTTTCGATCCATTACAAACCCGTAATTACTACAATTATATTAATATGGTCTAAGGATTATGGATCAAAAATACACGGATTTATTTTTATTTATTTATTTATTAATACTTCCTGCAAATACATTGCAAAAGGCGGACTTAATGCCATAGGCATTTTCTTCCAGTCAACCGATGAACCGGACAAAAGGATTTATGTCAGTCCAGACACCTGCGGCCCAATTCACTTATAGATGAATCTACACTAAAGTCATCAGTCATCAAAACTTACCTGCATGGATAAGGATACGCATCAGGGTTGTTCCTGGCAGAATATGGAGAGTATTTATCCAGCAACCAGATCATGAAGCCAGTGAGTACTAAAGCAGCCACGATGCTTAACCACACTTCAGTGCGAAGTACCGTCATGAACTTGAAGAGAGATGTTTTTCGAATGGGTTTTCTGATCGCTGTGGAGAAGACAGTGATTTCAGACATCATGCACGTACCTACTCTAGTTTAAATAGTGTGCCAATTTGTGCATTTTCAAGGCAAGATATTATTTTATTTCGATTTAGAAAGGCGTCTAAACCGAATGACATGATTGTTAACGTTAGACCTAGAGAAAATGAATGAGGAATAAACAGGAACTTTGTCAACGATAAAACTGTCTCATTTGCAGCATTTTAAGACCGACCCAACGATGAGGAAAAACCGCCGTGAAATTTGCTCGAATTCTGACTTCATTTAATCTTAATCGATACGAGGCTTCAGAAGTTTAGGAATAGTGCCTTTCGTAAGTAGATGGATCCATTTTATACAGGAACTGCCGAGAGTTGATGGATAGTAAATCAGTTATTCCTGACAGAGGAATGACTTCCAAACTAACAACGACAACTAGAGAACTGCATTCAATGAGCATTTTTGCTTAATAAAGTATTCCAGCGAATAGTGTCACAAGTACAACACAACTCTTACCAATGAGGATCCCAGTTTGTTCGAAGTAAGGTGCCACGAAATCTATAACTTCTTCTCTTTCAGCTGTCATGGTTAACGCAGATATAGCGATGTCGGTCTCCTTAAAAAAAATTAAAGCCTTGAACATGAGAAAATATGGATGAATTTATTTCTGCTTTAATTCGAAGCAAGCACTGCTAATGTAGTCTTGTATTTCTGCTGACAATAAATAAGGTCTCCAAACCTATCTTGAGAAGATTAGGATTATTAAGATTAGGATTAAGATTATGCAAGCCATGAGTGACACTTTGGTACCTAAGTTTGGTAGGAGGTATTTATAGACTGTCTGACTTAATTGTCAAGTTTTTTCTCATTTCTTTAGAGGCATAAGTCTCTAAGAATTTGTGAGCCCAAACGTTACCTAAACACTTTTCTATTCATTACAGAATCATTGGTGAAAAGTCATAGCCAAAATTGCAACAGTTTTCGCCAGCTGCAGAAGTCGATTCTGTTAATTGCACAATTTTTCCACTAATAATTCTCTGACCCTATGATGTTTAGCACATTCAACAAGGATATGCTGAACATTATCCATCTTGTCACACACTTTGCAATAGAATAGTAGGTAGCCTATGGTTAAAGTAAATTCTTTACCGTTCCTCATGAAATCAAGTATGACATGATATTGTAAAAATAATATTTTATTTGGGAAGTTTCTCATCGTACGTTACACTCCAGACGCAACTGTTAGCGCAACGAAAAATGCTGACGGCGAGTTGATTTATTTTATTGATGGATTCTGCGTGATACTTTTTTTATTAACTTTTTTTCATGGTATAGCGGGTAAACGAGCAGACGGGTCACCTGATGGTAAATGACTAGCGCCGCCCATGGGCACCTGCAACTCAAGAGTCACAAGTGTGTTGCCGGCCTTTAAGGTGGGAGTAGGGGAAGGGGGGATGGGTGAAGGGAAGGGTGGAAGAGGGAGAGGGGGAGGCAAGGGTGGAAGAGGGAGAGGGGGAGGGAAGGGTGGAAGAGGGGGGGGGAAGGAATAGGGCCTCCGGTAACCTGACTCACTCGACGAAAAGCAATGCATACGTGCCGAAACATGGCTCTCCCACGATAAAAAGTATTACGATACTACTGTAACTTTGATGTTGGTTGTATACTAATTATCCATATATTAGTTCGGCCAATTTCCACAGATGGCGCAATTTTAATTTTGAGTTTTTACAATATTTTGGTACCTACTATATTTTGAACACAATTTATTCAATCCATTAAATATATTCTTATATAGCGAAAGGGACCTCACGCGTTTTTACTTTTTTGTTACCGTTTTCAAGTTTCTTATTACTTTTTAAACAAACCAAACATTAAATGTACCCAAATGATTTGGCAATAGCGGAGTATGACGTCATAACCCCTTATTTTATACAAGTGTTCTACAGAACGTTTCATTTTGACATTTAATAATAAGGAGCTGATTTGATTTGACAGTCCGCTGCCGTATTACGCGAATTAATGATTCAAACCGAAATTCAATGTTAGTATTCGAAATTTTCATGATTTATAACGATCAGAACATAATGTCTACTTCACATCTGCTATTTGGCAAAATAGTTTCATGCATATAAAAAAGGAGAGGATAGTTGTCGCTGCTTAAGGAACGTACCCATAATACGTGACCCATAACCTCCCCCCCTCTCCCTCTAGTTTTCATGTAGTTATTTATAAATATGGTTTTAAATCATTTTTTTACGACAGAAAATTAAAAAGCGCTAAACGCTTGCTTGTTGCCACCTGTGAGTTTAAAAAGCGCTAAACGCATACTTGAATATAGCTCGAAAAAGTATGAGATTTCCCTAGAGGATATTGACTACGTGACGAAAACCTAAGCCCCCTCCCCTTCCACCCCTGTGACCAAGCGTGGTATTTTGAAGACCCCCCTCCCCCTCCAGAATGGGTCAGGGTCACGTAGTATAGGTACGTTCTCTTAGGGGAGGGTTTCGTCCAGCAGTGGACGGTGATAGGCTGATGATGATGGTATAAAAAAGTAGGTGCTGACCCCTCTCATAAGATCTCCGACAACACCATCCCAAGTGCCATTCGGTAGCTTCTTTCCGAAGTCTCCACTCTTCGGACTTACTATTTCGTAATCAAATGACATTGTCTGAAATCATAAGGATCTGGAAAATGAATCCGGTATTACATAGATACATCACGCAAAAATGCACAAAGAACAAGTACCTACAAAAACAAACAAACACGCACGGAGACCAGAACGCAACATATGAATAAATAAAAAAAAATCGGAACACTCGCGCTTGATCAAAAGTCAACTTCAATGAACTTAGTAGGTTTATGAAACTTACAGACGTAGACGTATCGTGAAGAAGTTACGGGACAAAGGTTATGTCAATTTTTTTACGATTTCATTAATTACAATGACCTTAAAATTAATGAAATTGTTAAAAAAAAATTGATTATACCAAAATACTTTTTTTAATATAATAAATCAATTATTTTTAAGACAGTCTGTATCGCCCATAAATTCGGATTTCCCCATATTATCCCAATTTAAAAAAAAAGCACTGCACCTATACCTCCCAAAATAAAACTTAGAGTTAGTGCATAATTATTTTTAGTCTATGGCTTAATGAAGTTTTTTTTTTATTTTATTTCGTGCAAAATACTCTGATATTATTCCAAACTTGACTTTTTATATTATAATACTGGCTCCTTACTTCTGATAACCTCTGCATGAGATCTATACAATACCCCTCGAAAAGAGGCTGTCCATCTTCATTGAACATCTGTTCCCCGGATTCAGGATCGAGCTTCGGCAGGGTCCAGGGTATAGCCTGACAAAAAACATGTTTTACCAAGATTTTTCATTACCGTTTTATACTTTGAGACATCATACACCAAAATATACTTCAGTGCCATCTAGCGAAGACAAATATAAGTAAATAAGAACTGCCGTACCTGCACCGCACAATGAAAGTTCTTGTGTTGGTTATTAAAAAGAATATATAGCTGGCAAATTAATAAGAATTTCAAATTTGAAAGTAAAATTTTTAAATAGCAATATAATATAATTATTTTATGCACAATACTTTTGGCAACGATCTTTTGCTTAGAGAAGTTTTTTTCTTCTTTAACAAGCTTAAATCAGAGAGTCAATGTAAGTCAAATCGTGTCTTGTCAAAATATCTATAAAATTATGGAACGAAGCTGAAAATATCTCATTTGGAAAGTCGTCCTCTCTTAAGAATCAATCAATTAGCCTATTCTAGTCCACTGCTGGACACAGGAATCTCCCAATGTGCGCCATTGTACCCGGTCCTCCGCCTTCCGCATTCAGTCTCTCCCAGCTACCTTCCTCAGGTCGTTGGTCCATCTGGCTGGGGGGCGTCCTACCTTCCGTTAGCGGTCTCTTAACCTTTTTTCAATTTTAGGTTATAGATAACCCTACTAACTAATTCTCTATCGGAGCCCATTCCAGTGTGGTTTCATTTTGAGAATCATCCTGCGCAAAAACTAAACTTACCACTGCAGTTCCGATCCTGAAAAACATTTTAAGCGGTTCCAGTTCCACATCTGGCAACAACTTGTACTCTTCATTGGAAGACCAGGTCGCGACTACCTGCGAGCCAGATTCTGGCTTGTAGGTAGATAAGATGAAACGGGAACGGAGGAGGAGCCCAGATCTGTTAGAAGACGAGAAGAATTAGTGTTTGGTTTTTTACACTATCAAGATGGCAAAGATGTATATGGCTTATTTTAACGATTTTCTTAACACAATGAAGATAATGAAAGAGCTAAAGAAAACCCTTAGTCTTTTGAGAAATCCCAAATTGTCACAAAGTTCGCTATGTAGACACAAACTAAACATAACTTCAGATACTTAAAAATTTTTTTTTTCAAATAGAAACACAGCCAAATGCTAACACACAAAACATTCATACATACAAACTATCGCCACGCTACAGCGCTCGTCAGTCTCCAACTTACCTATCAGCATCCCAATAGAACGTTGTCTCATTATTAATCTCTGCATCGTCTGCGAATTGCTTGTAAAGTTTCTCCTTCGTGGTATTCATGGCAGGTTGGGGGTCATCACAATCCACTGCTGAAGTGATGAGCGAAAGCTCCCGGTCTAGCTTTGAGTAGACTTCAGAAAGGTACGCTATGAGCGCGTTGAGAATGTGTTGCGTTTTCTATGGATTTAGATAAGTAATCTGTTAGATTCAAAGATAGATTTTAGTTAAGCCTTTGATTGAGTTTATCACAAATGGTTATGAGATTAATGGATACACAAAATTGTTATGGATTTTTCTTGTATTATGCAATGCATACTTACATGGTTTTGAACAAAATGTTACTTGTGAAGGAGTAGCTCACATGTTTTGACAAAAATATATTATTATGCATCTTAGATTATATATAGGTCCAGATACCGTGACTAGTACAAAAGTCACCGTTTACTTTGAAGCCACTTTTTGGTGCTGTGTGAGTGAACCCCGCCCAACGCGAGTGTCTACGTATAATGTTTGTGTTTGTGTGCATTGACGGTTTTACTACCAGTGCATAGAGGTTACCCCAAAATTCAGGGACTTTTTATTAAACATATTTTTTTTTTTGATGTAAGTAATATTAAATAGATACATTTTGAATGTTTTTAAATCAGTTACAAATATTCGTTTATTTCATTTTTTCGTTTTTTTCATTTAATTCGTTTAGTTAAAAAGACAAATGTAAAATAAAACTACTTAGTAGGAACTATTTATTTATAACAATGTTTTTTGGTTTGTTTTCAAGACGTTTTTTTAGAATAACCTCCTTAAGAATCGATTTTCATATAAGGCCGTATGAAAAAAATATGAGAATAAAAGCACTTTTGAGTAATAAAATGAAATGCAACTTTATTCACAGGAACAGAGTAACAAAAGGTATTTTGATAAAATAAAGTAAATGTTTTGCCTTGGTTTGTAGGACGAGACGATAAATAAAAAAATATTAATTTTTAAATCGTCGTATCAGTTTGTTTTGGGATTAACTAAAAAACCAGTTGGTTTGTAGGTAGTTGCAAGGCTGGCAGGCAAATATAAAAAATAACATATATTATTTTTGCTAACATTTTGTAGATACTTACTACATAACATAACACTCCTTAAATAATATTATTTTTGAACACGATACAATTAAAATGCAATAGAAAAATCAAGATAAATACCATGAAAAATTATGACAATAATGTAATTTTTTTTTTAATATAGCAAAATGTCAATGTACTTACTAAAATTTAAATCTTGAATAGATTCACAGAACCATGAGAGTTTAGGTGAGAATATATTTTATTATTTACAATCTCTGAAATTGTAAAATTTTTCTAAATACTTGTCTTTTAGATGGTAAACTTTGTAACATATTTTCAATTTTCGCTACATGAAAAAGTCTAATTTTAATGTATCCCTCCACTATTAGTTTCACGATATTATCAGCAGTCTGGTTACCATAGCACAGGCTCTGCCTAGTTTGGGATCAGACGGCCGTGTGTGCGATGTGTGGAGTTATTATAATTATTATAAAAAAAATCAAAAAATTATGTAATCTAAAAATAAATAAAGTTTGGAAACACATTGCTGCTTTACAACATTACAACCCCTAAAAAAAAAAAAAGATTTTTAAAACAAATAAATACGTTTTATGTATAAGTGATACAGTGATGCACAACTTTTTTTTAATAGTGTATTTGTGGGCAGTGACTTTTCGTACCGTACCTCCTACGTAGCAAGCGAAAAAAAAATTAATGAGCACACAACTTCTCACACAAAAATATACTAAAGAATGTATATAGAAACTTTTCATAACAATTCTTTTTAACAGATTATTAAGGTATAAGGTTGCAATTTACTGATATTTACTCATACATTTATGCATTTGTTTATAATAACTATTATTTCATACCCAATACCTTTGTAGGCACAGCCCCTGATCGAATTCTCTGACGACGACCACTTTTTTTTATGTAAATGTCCTTAACATCGAAGTGCGCCGAACATATATATGTTTTTGATTTAGGTTTCCACGAAAAAATCATTTCTAGTTCGTCTTATTATTTTCGTCCAACGGTTAGCAACTACAGGATTAGTTGGAAATCTATAAAAGTAAAGATATTGCATTTATTCTTATTTTAAAATTTATATCATTGAAAACCACATACCTTTATCATATAAATAGGTATTGTTTTAAGGTAACAATGTTTCGTTTGTCTCGTAACCACGACTGAGTACGAACTAAATTTTTAACTCGATCGTATCGTATCATATCAGGAAACCGGTGCATTTTATCCCAATATTATTGAATTTTAAACCATCAAATCAAATCAGCCACTCAAACTATACTGATATATATATATATATACATTTTTTTTTTTTTATAAAGTATCAAGAAACTAGCAAAATTTTACAAGTCCTAAGTGCTCTATACCTGTGTTCGTTAGGAGTAGTAATAATAAGTTATAATACGAGTACAATCCCACTGCTAAAGTATCGTTTGACGGACACATTGAACTCCGGGTGCTAGAGTTTAGAAATTAAGAATATTTGAAGGATTCCAGTTTCGCGAACATTAACATTAAGCATATTTCTCGTCTTTCTATAAATAACAAGTTTGGCAAAGAAAAATATATATATACTGCTAGAATGCGTTATGGGTAAATGAAATTCACGTCCTGGCAACATCTCTAGTAATGGCGTCGTAATTTTATTAATTTGAAATTTTGTTCTATTGTTTATAAATACATTAGGAAATAGAATACTTCATATGAAATGTGATGTTCGGACACTTAAGATTTTTTTTTGTATAATTTTTACAGAATTTGACAGCACAAGCAGGCATTTTTAAATATTATAAGTAGCGACTCGAGACGTACTTCAGCGGCGAACGTTCGCTCGCGTGTGACGAGTGAGACGCTTGTATTTATATTAGACGCTTGTATTTTTTGGCTTCAGTTTTGAGGCACGGATTAGGCATCTGGACCTATATATAATCTAAGTTATGCATTATGTTTCTCTAATATACAGCGTGTAAGTATCAACAGTAAAACCACTTTCTTTGAATACTTATCACAGTACAAAAGTTAGTTCATCATAAAAATGCGACATTAAGGATTTACAGTCATTAGTTTGATTTTGCGCTACGCAATGTAAACGCAACACGCGTAAGGTGCGGTACGGTCAATGACCTTAAACGTTCAGCGGCGTCAAAGCAGCTGATTGCATAAATGTTGTTTAATTGATTATATTGCAGTTTTTGACCGTATGGGGTATTTAATAAATTTTTTTCGGTTAAATGTTCTGTTTACTCATTGTGATATCACTTTTAACCAAAAAAATTTAAAATTAAAACAAAAATTATGGACTATCCGGCAGAAAATTCCAATGATTTTCCGCTTAGAATGTTGATCTGGATCTACTATTTCAAGATTCGGCAGGCCGTCCCTTACACCCGTTATTCTTTTTTTCAAGGGTTGATACGAGTAAATCCAGTTTTATTTATTTTAAATTGACTTGACAATTGCAATTAAGCTGTCGTGGCGTGAACTTATTTAAGATTTACGTCAGGACGTCATTAAGACTATGATTCGGTCCGTGAGTGGACAGTCCACATAACAATTAATGAATATTGCTAAAATCGTCTCATAATCAAAATATATCATAGCAAAATATATATTATGATAACATTCGCAAATGGTCCCAATTTATATTTAATATCGGAATACGACATGCTGTTGGGCAATTTATGATTTTTTAATTAGATAGGTTAACATGTTATATTATCTCTCCTGTTGATACAGTCTTTAAGCGTAAACATTTTTTAAATTGGGTCAATTGCCACAAACACTTATTACCTGAAAATCTTGCGGACATGTGCAGTCTTCTCTCTTCAACACTCTGCAGCATTCTCCAGGGTCTACATGGAGTATCATCGTCGGAAGCACCAAATGACTCACATTGAATGTTGAATAGTCAGTCAGTAGAAGGACCCAGCGAAAACTGCGACGCACCAATTTCTCTTTCACCGCCTGATGAGAAGAAAGTGTCAAAGAGCCTTATTTAGACTTCTCAGATTTAAAAAATAAGAGGTTATTATTTTTAATATTTTGAAAAAATAATTTTCTAGGACATATTACACAGCGCCATCTAGACCCAAACTAAATACTGCTGGTACTGGGTTCTAGACCACGGATGAACACACTTTCAAAATCAAAATAATAATTTCAATGTCCATAATTATTACTTACTCGTTTATATGTATCAATAATGAACCCGTTCTCGCCAACAATGACGTAAAAGCTGGGTTCCGGTCTCATGGTCTTCAGCGCTCGAGCAGAGTCCCTGGTCAGACCGGCGTGAACCCAGATACGTACGTGTGATACTCCGAGGAGTTCGTACAAAGTTTTGTCTACATCTGGAAAGTATATTTAGTTTGGAATTGTAAATATGGCATTGAGAGAATGCTGTTCATTGGTAAGCGTACTGTAGGGACTTCCACAGCTCACTGGACCCACGGTCCATGAAAGAAGAACATCGCTCTCCGGCTCCCGACTAGCAGAATTCAGTTGCGACTCACTGGAACTACTCACAACTTTACTAACACTGGCACGCTCCACAAGAGAGCATAGACGGCTGACTCATCAAGAGATCTGCTCAGGTCTTGGAGCGGAGTGATGTGGCGACAGCACAAACAGCAAAAAAACATACTTCAATGTCATCTAACCATCGAAGAAAAGCAAACTGCATAGTAACTACTAATCCGATATCGCGCAATCAAAGTTCTCGCGCGGATAATTATTTATATACGACTTCCATCAACCATTACCGCGGTCCGCCAGGCATGATCATATCGCCTGGTCAGAGGATTCTCCCTTTGTGATGGAGGGACACGACTACCGTTCTTCTACAGCTCCACACGCATTACTTAAGAAATGGCTGGATGGATTTTTCTTATTTGGTTTTATAATGACGGTGTACTATAACCGTTGTTTTAAAACCGAACTAGGTTTTTAGACAAAGAAATTTCCGGAAAAATTAGAAAATTTGATGAACTGAGAGGGCTTTCCTCTATAAAATGAAAAGTGTTCATTAAAAATTGACAGCACATGCACAGCATCTGTAAGGTAGCTAGTAGTGTGATAAATACTGAACATTTTGGTAACGGCAATTGAATAACAAGATTTGTCGGAATCCCGGATACTGAAGTTGTGCGTACCTACCTATAGGAAAATATTATAAGTCTCATGACTGCCTATTATTGCTATCTCTTTAGATGTTCGAAAATCAGTTCTTTCAACTCGATCGAAAAGGTGTTTTGAGTAATTGTCTCAGTCATTATATACAAACCTATACCTTCTTTAATAATAAGTTAAAAAAAAATAGTACCTGGGAAACATGACTTCGCTTTTTGTAAAATCGTAATTTTTTTTTAATTGCATTTTTACAGGAAATACAACTATGCAGTTGAATTTAAAATTCAAAACTGTATCTGTTTACAAAATTTCATCAAAATCGTTAGAGCCGTTTTCGAGATATCCGAAATATAAATACATACATGGATTGCTCATTTAAAGTAATAAGATAACAATATTAACCCACCAAAAAAAAACTACTCACCACTCTCACTCTCTAGTATTATCGCAGCATCAGTTACATTCCTAGACTCCAAATGATCATCAATAGCTTTCACCATCTGCTGAGATCCGAGCAGTGTCCTGATGAGAGGAACTCCTGTGATTGACGAAAGATCCTCAGCCATCTCCCACGAGGACCAGGATAAATCGATGATCATAGACACACCTCTGGAAACTGCTGAACAAACTAGAGAAAACGATAAAAAGATTGTTTAAGAATTACCTACTATTCCGTCTGCCACATACAACATTCGGCCAAATCCATGGGGTCCCATCTCTAACAAAAGAAAAATGTTTCAAACAAATATCAATAGATGGCGTTACGGGTATCGATTTGTTATTGAAGTTTATGGAAAATCAATATTAGGTCCTGATAAAAGTATTTTCTAATTTCATAAAATACCCTAAACACGGGAAAATTTAATAAAAGCTTCTTAAATCCAGTTTTCTTATTTTGACAAAATTCAATATTGTCGTCGGTCCTCTGGCGGCAATTAGCGGTACTACGTTGAAGTAACACTATAACAAAATAGTACCTATCGGTTTTGTTATTGAGTTTGTAGGTATTGACCATTGATAGTTGGCCAAATTTTAATGAAACTGTATTGTTGCGTTATGTTTTTGCATTTTCTATTGTAGGTAAATTATTAATTCGAATTTCAAACATACTATAAAAAATTTAGAATTAATTTTTCTCATTGTGTTTTACATATTTTTTTCATATTGTCAGGACAATTAATAGTGAACAGCGAAACGTATGGTATGTGTCAACTTTGTTATGTAGGCAGGTTAGGTATTTAAGTAACAGACATTATGATTTGGCAAAGTAATTACTTACTTAACTAAGTACTTACACGTACTATCTATTTACACATTGCTAATAGGAATCTTTCACCTCAGACCTCACTCGATTGCAGGTCTGCCAGATTGTATAATTGGATATAAAATTCGTATAATTCGGTAATCATAAGTATGCTTAGGGCTGCCATCCGTCCGGGTTTCCCCGTATTTGTCCTAGTTTAGAGGGAGTCCGGTTAGCGTCCGGGCGGGGTTTCCAAAAAGTGTCCAGGTAAAACCCGGACACTCTGTGCCAAGGGACAATTACAATTGTTAGATGAATCTTTAACAAGATAAAAATTTACATGGAATCGGCGGTTTTTTTAAGGTGTCCGGGAAAGAATCTCGATTTCACCCATGTGTCCGGATTTTTTTAAGTTTTTGTCCGGCGTCGGCAATTTAAGTAATGGCAGGCCTAAGTATGCTGTTTGTTTAGTAAATGCATTGTATGATCGGATACAATGTCATTACTGATGTCATTGTGTAATAAGTACGAACATACACATAGAGATACCTAAAACAAATCATGTCTGTGATAACCTGTTAAGTAATTATACGTTAAGAGCTATATATAACACATAATTGCATTTTACAAAATTAGGTATTTACGCACGACAACGACTTGGTTGGACTCGCGAGCCCCTGACACTGTGTTACCGCAGTGACTAAGCAATCATGATCCTTTTTCTACTATTAAATTATTTGTTTTACTTCCTGTCTTAAAATATTATTAATAATGCGTAATGTTCCAGCCACTAGCTATGCGCCTGCCGCTTTGCTCGTATAGATTATGATAGTATGAAGTTTCTTATTTTTAAAAACATTAAGTAGGTATTTTAAATAAAATTATTTCCATAGTAAAAATGTGATTTAAATTAATAAAAAACTATATAAATATTTCAATTTAAAAATATCTATTGGTAATTAATCCAATAAGTATTTTTGAATTGTCAACGTTTTGAGTCAGTCAGAATAAGTCAGTCGTGAAGATAGTCTGTTCCAGTACGCAGATCCTATGGAGGAGAACAGGCAAGAAACTCCAAAGACGAAGGTTGCGAAGGTTGTGTGTTACCAGGGCCAGTTGTCATCTAAAGGGTTGTTAGCCGAACGTTTGATCAGATACAGTAACCGCTATCGTAGCCAGGAATAGCAGGGCTGCCTGAGACTCGGGGCCTGATCATTCTGTTTGCTTTCATTGCGGGTTTTTTACCAATACTCGCCACGCTTGGTAGGCGGGCGCAGTGTTCGGGTTTGGGGCTTTGTGGTTTCGCGGTAGACGCTGCACACCTTATGGTTTTTTGTCCCTAGCCAAATATTACGGCACCCACAGTAAGAGAAAGAGCGGAGGGGGGGGGGGGGGGGGTAACATTCTTGGTCAGCACCCTACAGCATTTTAACAGATATTGAAGTATCAAATCTCATTCACATAGACTATGAATCTTCATTTCTTAGCCGCGCCTTGCAACTCTTCGGCAGTTATAGCTAAAAAGAAATCAAAAATTCTCTGTCCCTCAACTTCATAATTTGCTTCCTTAAGCAATTATTTTTATGTTTTATTTATTAAAAAGAAGAAAAAGCATAATAGTAGTAATGAACAAAAATGAGAGATTCTTTCTTACGAGACTGTTTTCGGGTTCCCTATGTCGTCGTATCGTGAAACATTCCTATAAACTTCTAAGTACGAAAATTAATATGTTGTTTTTTGAAGTGAAAACTTCTTTCTTTCACAAAATATGTTTGTTACGACATGACATTACAAATCTTTGAAATTCTCGACTTTTCTCTACGCTAATATGCATGTATACTACATATAAACCTTCCTCTTGAATCACTCTATCCATTGGTTAAAACCGCATGAAAGTCCGTTCAGTAGTTTTTCCGTTTATCGCAAACAGACACACAGACAGCCAGACAGTCGCGGCGGGGGACTTTGTTTTATAATATGTAGTGATAAAGAAATCTATATATCACACCTCAAGTTAACTAAACACACTTGGACGCACAGCGTGCCAAACAAATATGTTTGCATACTATACATACTTAATGCATACAATTGAAACTCTTTCGTACTTACCTATTAGATACATACATCGTTACAAACATACAGACATAATTATTTATACATAACTTAAATTTGCATTTGTTTTCAAATGTATGGCGAGATTGATGTGATGCTTAATATATTTTTTTTTTTATATTTATTTATTTCAAAAACTTAACTATGTTACAGATAATAGTTTGGCAGCTTGGCTATTATCTGTAACATAGTACTAAGTTTTTAAAATAAATAAATAAATAAAAAAAAAATATGCTGCTACTATTTAACCGTAGTAAGATGTTGTAATTCGAACTGTCATTATAATAATAGTCTATACTATTCATACACTCGAAATACATAACCTAAATTGAGTCAAGATAAGCTCTACATCCTACAAAATAATTGTTCAATATATAGAAAATAACCAAAACATACTTCCGTGATCAAAAATAGGCAGACGTAGTATACGGTTCACGTTCTGTTGTTTGGCGTTCAAAAAATCGGCACAGGTCTTACCTCTACAAGCGCTGAGTTCTGGGCAGTTAAAGGTTTTTAATTCGTTATTTAAAAAAAAATACAAATACCTAATTACTTATGAACTAAAGTTTATTCTGGTATAAATTGTTTGTAAAAATAATAAAGTAGTAAAGAGAAATTTACAGCTATTACGGATGCTATTACGGTTTTAAGTACCTAGGTTTACGCTTTTGATTGTGTTTTTTTTTCTACGTAATCCATAAAATTTTGAGGCCGCTATGAACTATATTACTATTTCAGATCAGATACATTATTATACTTTTTTCATTTTATTTGCTTAGTCGCTCAAAAAAGTGTCGTCGTGCAAATTATGTAAAACTTGCTTCGGCATTTTGACTTTGTCTATAAAATTAAGATAAGTGAGGCCGCTATGATCTAAGCTAATAACTGTTGGTGTGGTGGTGTCGGTGTTTTCAATAAGTTTAAGTGCACGGTACGTGTTCGGTATACGTGACGTGATTGAGTGACGTAACATCGTACATTGTACAACACTGATTTTGTGTATAATAATAGTACGAGATTTTGAATTGATTAATTTGATATTTGAAAATAAGTTGTCCTTACTGGCAGCCCGGCTTGCTCGTGATCGTCGCGTGTCGCAGCGTCAATGCTGCAATGGTAGGTAGGTAGATTATCTACTTACTGCTAAGAGTGTTCGCAACGATTTCAAACGAGTTATCCGCATTGATTTTCTTCAAACAATATTCTAATCTAAGGTTTAAGACAAACAAATATATTAGTTTGACGAAAGTATGATCATATCTGTGGTTTGACTATTATTTTTACTAATATTTTTGTACATTGATGGGAATATAGTTGTTATAAGGTTGTACTAGAGCATAATTTGGCATGGGATACAAATATTACACAACGATGATCGAAGTGAAATTGACCTTGAATGGTGAGATGTTGCACGTACTTAGATCTGGTCGTATGTAATAATAAATATATTCGCGCAATATAAATA
Organism: Euplagia quadripunctaria; assembly: GCA_963859945.1. Taxonomy (NCBI): domain Eukaryota; kingdom Metazoa; phylum Arthropoda; class Insecta; order Lepidoptera; family Erebidae; genus Euplagia; species Euplagia quadripunctaria. The sequence goes on from OY982586.1 coordinate 3,412,474, forward strand.
ATGCTTACCGGATGTAATAAATAATAGGCCGTTTGATTATTTATAAGTAATAAGTTATTTTATCGGTTATCTAATATAACAAACACTCCTACCTGCTGATTACATACTAATTATCGCCATCTATTGGTTGGGTGTTTATTAGTAGGTAAATATTTTTTTCCATTCATCGCTAGGTGGCTCTAGCTATTTATCGCGCTGCTAGCGGCATCCAGCGCCTTTGTAGGCTAAAAAATAGTAGCCCGCGGAATTGCCCGAGTTAGAAGGGTCGCATTTCGTTGTATGGGATGAGGTATCTGTACTAGTATAGTATTATGTTATCTGTGGCCAAATCTAATTAACGCCATCTAGCTAATTCTAGTTAAACTACTTCCTAAGAACAGATCCTGCATCGCAATATGAGTGTTTGCACACTGATCAGTATAATTTTCAACGTTTTAACATGACCTGTTGAACCGCGGTCGGCCAGGCATAGTCATCTAACCTGATCTGAAGTTCTCCAAATGGCTAAGAAGTATAAAATCAGACACATACGAACCCCCCAAGGGTCCAATGAGATCCTTCAGTTACGGAATCAGGTAGATAGAAAACAACGGCTTTCTTTTTTAAATAAAAACACTTAGGTATACTAGGTACATGATCTGAAAACTTCTTTCTCTAATGACTTACGTTTCCTGTAACTCTCTTCTTCTCTCTCTCTGTCCAGAGGAACAATAGCGTCATCCAATTTCAAATCGGGTCTTCCGTTTTCTGCCATCTTTAGAGCATTCCCAATGTTTTGTGTCAAATCTTCTTCATGTGTTTCTATTATAAATACTAAAACAAGTTCAAAATTTCAATATAAAACCCCACTAGGCTTATCGCGTCGTGTCGGTTCGAGTTCAATCCCCGGTTGCACACCTCGGGAAGGAAAACATCCTGAAGAAAGTTACAAGTACATACTTGTTTGCAGACTTAAGACCTTGTTTAACTAACGGGGTTTGTTTATAAAACGAATTTAATGAAACCGCGATTCAGGATTCACTGTTTCGATAGTAGCGCGCCATCTATTGGTTGATTTTGCGAACTTACTTCTCATAAAAACTGCATATGATTTTCATAAAATATCATACTTAATTCTTAAGTTTAATCATGTTTTTAGCAATAAAGAAGACTACAAACCTCACGATATCTCAGTCTCAGTATTATAAACGTAGGTACTTACCAAACCGCAAACTCAGTTCGGAAATAACACATCCCAAATTAATTAATAAAATCAACAAAAACACGTAGCACGTTGACATTTTAGTAACGGCAATTCCCACAATTGCACGTTCTTATTTTATTTATCAAAATGGCTGAAATATACTCTTGCAATAAATATGGTATCAGCAGAGTTAACATAACATAAAAAATTATCCTTAATTTTTCAAGCATTACTGGGATACAGTCATTTTATTCTATCTATGGTCGATCTTAACCCAGCTTAAAAAAATATAAATTCAAAATGGCGCGAAATAAGAAGAACAATTACGTGATATTCGAATTTTGTAACTTGAAGGTTGAGTATAGACTTTCTTAAATATTTTTTTTAAATCTTTCGAATTCAACTTCACCTGAAGCACTCGTTTTAACTAGACTAACTTGTATATATTTTAAACGCATAGTTGACAGTAATAATATATTATTATGGTATAATCTTCAAGGTAAGTCAAACAGTAACATAGACAAAGGATAACATATTGTTAGCATGCATTTTGTTTAAAAGGATAGTCGGAGACAAAAGCTTTTAAGCTAAATATTTTAATTTTCATTGACACTAACATTATTGTCGTCGCTACAATTATTCTGCAGATACTACCTACATAAGTGTTAGCTTAAGTACTATCTCCTGATCATGTCTGTTTAGGGACACATTAAGGTCTGAGTGTTACGTGCTTTCGATGGCACTTTTCTAGCGACCAACCCCAGCGCTACTAACAAACCAAAAGAACGGTATAACTAATGACTCTGCGTTTTGACTGGACAAGAGCTGGACTTCCACTGAAAGCTCTTTTTGTAATAGTTGTAGTAACCAGCGATTTCAAACCGTTCAATGAATTCTCAAACGCCAGAATGTTATTAACTTCACACATCTCACACACGGCCGTCTGATCCCAAACTTGGCAGAACCTGTACTATGGTACCCAGACTGCTGATAAGCATACTTATTTATTTCTAAATACATACATATTATAGATAAATTACACCCAGACACAGGACAAATGATCATGCTCATCACACAATTAGGTATTTGTCCCGGGTGGGAATCGAATTTTTTAGCGGGATAGTCTCAGAAACGCTTCAATGTCGATGCCAGGCCGTTTCAATCGATTATTTATTAAATAAAAACAGTAACACCGTTTCAAAGAAAAAAGATACATCACTTACTTACAATCGTGGAACAAGATGCACTATGAGTGTCGTGAATCAAACCAAGGATCGATCCTCGATATCGCGGTGGACCGGTGCCTTTAACTGGCTGAGCCCATAGAGAGGCAAAGAGGGCGGACGCGGGCGCAACGGCTCCCACTACCAACGCTGTTACGCAGGACATTCGCGTTTTGAACTTGATGGGCATCGCTGCTTTGTTCACGTACCTACTTGCGACATTATAAACCAGCGTAAAATACATCAATCAAACATCAATACCAAGACCTTAACAATGAGGTTATCTAGTAAAAATTGTTAAACATTGGGCCAGAAAAACGCCTGGTAGAAATGAAATACCCGGAAAGTTCTCTACTCAATTAAAGACTTTGTTGATATTTTGATTATGGTAGTTTATGGTATCCGGGCAGCAAGTATTACGATTTATCGTATCGGCTTCATGCATGTTAACAATGTTACATTCAAAGAAATTTTTTAAGTGAAAACTTCTTTATCGGCGTTGTGCACTTTTTGGGATGGATAAAAATGTTAAACTCGCGTCAGGACACCTGACCTGATCGAAAATTCGTAAGACGGAGCCGAGTTTCTTATATTTAAAAAAATATAACATTCGAAATTCAAACATTTATGAGCGGCCAGGAGCGAAGAACTTCCAGTGTACCCTATGTATACATTTAGATAACTTTTTTTCTTTTTATTTAATGCAATATTATGTAACATGTAACGTCACAGAGTCAGGAAATATACTTAATTTTAAAGAACAACTAATTTATAGAACAACAATTGACACGAAGTAATACAACTAATTATTTATTTATAATACAACTAATACAAGTCATTAATTTAGAATTAAGTGCCATAATATACATCGAATTATATTTAAAAACGTGTCTATGGCAAACCATATTATACCCTTAAAAAAATATTAACATTTCTAACTAAGAAGGTAGGTATATAAATTGCCGGTAATCTACTCTCTCGCGATCGTGAATATAATATTTTAAGCGCAATAACACATTTCTCGATGAATGTACCCAATATTTATTATTTACAATAATTGCTTTCCGTAACCCGTTGTGATTTAACAAACGTGGGACAGCCCACCTGGTTGTCTTGGCACGCAATCTTTGAAAACATGTTGTTCAAAGTAAAAAGACAACAGTGGGTTTGATTTAGATTTTCGTCGGATTGAGTAAAAATGTTGAGTACCTAGATAAATAGGCATACGTACGCTTAGAGTTTAGAACTCATAGGCCACCTCCGATCTCTCGACAAAGCTGCCATTAGAATCAACTTATTCTATAGAAATTAAATCGTATTAATTAAGATACAGACCTACAAAAGTAATTATTGCTCTTAGTACAAAAAGCGTTATAGCGAAGCATAGACTATTAAGTGTCAGGGAACTAAGTTTTGCGTGGAACTGAAACGAATTAAGTAAGTCTTTTTGAGCAAGAGGTTCATTTGAAACGTTTTTAAGTCAAATCAATTAATTTGAATTACCTAAAACTGATTTCTAACGTCTACCTAAGTATTATGACAGACACAATTTTATCCTAACTATACAATTGGATCCGTTACATATAGGAATTAGGTGCACGGATTTTATATCCAGTTATAGAATCTGGCAGCGCTGTCAAAAAGGGCATAAAAAGATTTTAAATGATACACTAACTCCACAAAGCCACAATCCAAAAGTTGAAGTTGAGTTTAAGGTTATAAACATCGCATGATGGGTATAGGTACCCTTGGCAGTTCCGGATCTTGAATTTTTTCGAGGCGGGGCAAAAACTGAAAAATGCCGCCCTTACTTAACCGCCTATATTTTTTCTAAAAATACATGGACATATATATTTAAAAAAAGATAGGACAGGATTGGGTCTGAAATAAAACGTGAGATTAAAAATAATTATTGTATGGCACATTAATATCACAATTTTACTTTTCGGGCTTTTTGTTCTGCAAACAAAGATTCTAGGTCAATGGTAAGTACCATAAAGGCTTAGATTATAATATAATCTAAGCCTATAGGTTTTGATTTACCTACAAATTGAAATTTGATGAAATCTAAGGCTTAAATGGCTGAATCTTTTGATGGCGTTGACTTAGACTTTTGACTGGCCTGTTGGTCTAGTGGTTAGTGACCCTGACTGCTAAGCCAGAAGTCGTGGATTCGATTCCCACCCAGGACAAATAATTGTGTGATGAGCACGATAATTTCTGTGTCTGGGTGTAATTTATCCATAATATGTATGTATTTAGAAATATTTAAGTATGTTTATCAGCAGTCTGGTTACCATAGTACAGGCTCCGCCTAGTTTGGGATCAAACGGCCGTGTGTGAGATGTGTGGAGTTATTATTATTCTCTTTATTCATCTTCTACCATATAAATTACATTTTTAAATATGTACATAAAAATATATATTTAAAAATATAAAAAATAGTACACCACCGACATCGGGTACAGGGACCAAGATACCGGTGGTTAGGGCTCCAAAGACAGGAACCTCCTCACTATATGGGCCGTGTCGAGAAGAACTGCCTTCTGCATCAGTCCCTTGATCCAACCGTCTAACGCGAGCCTCTTAAGGTGTTGATCGAGGCTCTTGGCTATTAATCCATGAACCGATATGACAATCGGAACAATGATCGCCGATTCGACATTCCACATATCCACAATCTCGTGAGACAAATCCAAATATTTGATTTGTTTATCTTTTTCGACTTTCACGAGATTCTCGTCATGAGGAACAGCGATATCGATGATCATTGCACGGCGCTCTAATCGGTCTATCACCACTATATAAGGTTTATTTGCAACAATAGTTCTGTCAGTGATGATAGATCGATCCCAATACAATGTGGCTCGACCATTTTCGAGAACTGGGTCGGGCACATACCTGTAATATGGCACCTCTGAATTCACAAGGTTGTATTTAAGGGCTAGATGTTGATGTACAATCCTGGCCACTAGATTGTGTCTGTGCAAATATTCACCATTGGCAAGACAAGAACAACCAGAAATAATATGCCTGATAGATTCACCGGGACGGTGGCATGCCCGACAGATGTCAACCGTACCATCTTTCAGGATATATTTCCGATAGTTATTTGTCATAACAACTTCGTCCATAATTGCAAAGACAAAACCTTCGGTTTCTCCGAAGAGATCACCGAACCGTAGCCAAGATGTGGACGCTTTTAAGTCTATATCAGGCCCATTTAGGGCCCGATAAAAACGACCATGAAGTGCTTTGCCCTTCCATACCTCCCTGCGCTCATTAGTACTAAGAACTACAGGTTTGCGCCAGTTCTCTTTAGCCAGAGCGAGCGGAGTGAGTCCGTTGTCCACTGCAACCACATTACCATGCACTCCCACATCAGTATGAAGAAAATATTCTCTAAGGTTGTATATCTCACGATTGTGTAAGGTCTTAATGTTTAAAAGTCCACGACCTCCAAACTTTCGTGGGATATACAACCTCATTACCGATGAACGTGGGTGGTGCATTCGAAATGCAGTAAGCAGTGTACGGACTCTCCTGTCAAGGGCATCTAGTTCCGTCTGAGTCCATCTAAGTATACCAAAGGAATACATCAGAACCGGCATGACCCAACCGTTGCAGGCACGCATTTTGTTACCCCCTGATAAAAGACTTTTTAGCACTTTTTTCAGGCGGCCAAAAAAGCGTTCCTGCAGCGCTTGTTTCATATTAGGTTCAGGTATTCCCAATGATTGTGATATACCTAGATACTTGTAGGTTTCGGTGGCAGACAGAGATCTGAGTTTTGTTGAATCGGAAAGTTCGACTCCTTCAGATTCCACTATCACGCCTTTCTTTACATGCATGACTGCACACTTGTCCACACCAAATTCCATCTTGATAGAGTTACTAAAGTTTTCAGTTACCTTCAGTAACGCTATCAATTGCAAATTAGTGGGGGCTAGTAGTTTCAAATCATCCATGTATAGAAGGTGAGATATAACTAGATCATCTTTCTGCAACCTATAGCCTAGTCCTGAACCCTCTAACAGAGTACTGAGAGGGTTCAAAGCCAGGCAAAACCACAAGGGACTCAGACTATCACCTTGAAATATGCCCCGCTCGATCTTTATTGGTACATCGCTTGCGGCAATCTGCCGACATCCTGGATAGCGAAGTACCGTCCTCCATTGCCTCATACATGACTTCAAGAATGTGCAAAGAGTTGTATCAATTTTATACAACTCTAGCACTCTCAAAGCCACGTATGTGGGACCGAGTCATAGGCCTTCTTATAGTCTATCCAACATGTCGACAGATTCTTACGGTTACGACGCACCTGTTGGCTAATGGCCATATCCATGATAAGGAGCTCTTTAGTGCCACGGGTCCCGCTTCTACATCCATTCTGAGAAATAGAAATGATCGAATTTTGATTTAAATGTGTGGTAATTTTGAGTCTCAGAATAGATGTTAGAAGCTTATATACGGTTGGTAATCACGTAATAGGTCTATAGTTTTTGGGATCCATGGCACTACCAGATTTGTAGAGTAAGTGGGTAATGCCAGTGGTCATAAAATGAGGTAATAACCCTGAATCCAAAGCTGATTGGAATTGAGATGCCAAACAGGCATGTGAGCTTCGGAACCACTTAAGCCAAAAGTTGTGCAGTCCGTCTGGTCCAGCTGATTTCCAATTTGGTAATGAACGGACTGCACTACTTACGTCCTCTGTGACTATGGCAATAGGTTCCATTTTTTGTATACTCTCACATGACCGCTTAACATCTCGTATCCAATCACCTTCTGTATGAGTGACAGGCACCGACCAGATGTTACGCCAAAATGTATTTGTAACATCTTCATCCGGTAAGTGCTCATCACTCACACATGGATCCGCTTTTTCCCCATTTTCGGTAAACCCACCTCTCATTTCTTTGGAACATACGATTCTGATTATACCTATCAATTCGTTTTTTGTAACGTCGTATCCTATTTGCCCACGCATAAACTTTTTGTTTTAGAAAGTCTATGCGCTCTGTGACACATGACATGTATTGTTGAGGACTGATGTCAGTCCCCAGAAATGCCTGTTTCACAAAGCGCATCACCTTTGGCCTCGTATTGCCCAATCGAAAACAGCTAATTAGCTTACTGATGAGTGTCCTAGCCTCAGCAATACGACGCTCAATTCTACACTGCCAGGCTGGCACAGCAGGCTTGGGTCGAGTAGTAGTGGTATTTACAAAAAAATGAACTCCCGCTACTCGACATACTGCGACAGCCGCACAGTAGAGAATAGAGTGTGTATCACTGAGATCTTCACTATTGTCTAAATAGTCAGACAATAGCGAATCCAGGGCACACACCAGCGCTATATTTCTTTTATGCATAGGCAAACGGGATAAACGTGGTCTAATTTGATAATTTACAAACCTGTATTCCAGAATCGCATCCTCCAAAGCACTCCTTAGTCTTTCATTGTATTGGGTACTCACGGATATAGCTTCACTCTCCACAACTTCATCAAGAGGTAGTAACTGTGGCATCTCGTTAGTCACCAAACTCACAGTTTGCGATGAAGAAGGGACAACAAAGCTATTCCGTACGTCAGAGCGTATCCTGTCAAGTACGGTATCATTCAGCAGGTGGCAGCGCTGTATAGTCCGTACCTGATCCGAGAGTCGTTGTGCTGACACGTTGACGGCTGGTTCAAGCTCCTGAAACAGAGACACCAAACGAACACGGTACGCAGTAAGATTAGTTCCCAACTCTGTAGCCCGATAATATGCCCGCATGACCTTTTCATTAATTGAATTAGTCCATTTCATGCGGCGCACATCACCACCGGCAGCGGGGGCCCTATTCGAGGTCAGTGGTCCTCGGGGTCCCAAGCAGGTCGGTGGCCGGGTTCTCCCCTGCCGACGCACAGGTGTTGGCGACGTCGGCGGGGAAAAATACTCGTCGCTGGAGCTTGAGCTCGACGTCTCATTGCTTGCCGCTGTCCTCGAAGGGTGTAGTGGCGACTGTGAGGCGGAGCTGTGTGAAGAGTCCGGGGTTATCCGTTGTGCATTTCTGTTTCTGGCTTGATTTCTTGTTAGCATTTCTATTGTATTCCATGACATTGTATTCTATGACATCTGTCATTATCTTGTAAAATTTTTGGTTTGTATTTTTCATATTGTTTAAGTGGTTTTTCTTATATTTTTTAGTAAATCTGCTTCCAAAATATATATTTCATGTATTATTATTATTATTAGAAGCTTAATTTTTTTACAGCTTCAAGACACTGCAGACTTATGTACTTGGTATTAATTTCAACTTGATGCATCCACGGCCACGGGTTCCTGAGAAAAAGGTCTTGACAGACAGACAGACCAGAAATTCCTTTCCAGAAGGTTGCTTTTTTTTCCCCTTTTGAGGAACGGAACCCTAAAAGTACTGTGAAATGGATCACACACATTGATGGATCATCATCACAGAACTTTTGCATGTGACAAATGGTACAGTAAGGCAATAGCCTCGAAAAGATATGAGGATTAAAAATAGATAAAATAAGAAACAAAATATTTTTTTATAACTTTTTTAATTAAACTTAAGTTTATTCGTTCTCTTGGCTGCGGAGGCGGGCTGCTGCGTTAGTAACCCTGATGCTGAGCTGCTGTGCACGCTCAACAATAACCTTGCGCTTCTTTGAGGAGACACCGTGGGCGATCTCTGCACAGTACTTCCTGTTCTGCATCATCAGGATCTCCAGTTCACGGACATTGTGTACAAGTACCTGGGTACAAGAATTTTAATATGAAATACTTTTCTTCAGCTCTAAAATCCTTTATAGTGATGGTAAAGGCCAGGTACGGGGTTGCAAAACAAATACTCTCGGCACGGGATGTTGGGCATTTGATGGAGACTGGTGAAAGTGAATATGGTTTTCTAGAGGGGCAGAATTTACGAGCAATTTTAATAGTAATATTTTAGAACTTTTTACATAGCCCTATATACATACTAAAATACATTTTATTAAAGTTATACTTCTTTTGGCGCGTTAGGGAAACATGATGAGAGTAAATTTTTGCGATGCGTGCGCACACCGTCACGAAAAACACTGAAGTTAGCTAGTCAACATTTTAGTTTTTTTAAACAAGTTACCAACTGCATTATAATTATTCTTCAAGTGTTTCTGAACCTACAACACGTGTTTTGTATCAGTCCGAATTATATATATATAAATATACATAAATATATATTTTTTTCAAATAATATATCGTGGTGACTGATATTTATTGTAAATTTATTGATTAAAAGATAATTTACTGTGATTAGAAGTGATAAAAATGGTTTTTACATATTACTTTGAGTACGTTTGTAGAATTTGAGGATAGTTGACGATATTTATCATTTATTATGATATTTAAATAAACTTTATTTAACTAGATAATGCTTTATAAATCTTTCAATGTATTAAATACCGTTTTTTCTATTATTAGTGTCGTTTTTTCTACAAACGTAGGATAACGCGAAGGATAAAATTTTTAGAAAGATTTTTATCTTGTTACGCCAAAGAAGTATAACTTCTTACGTAAGTACATAAGTACTAGAAGTCTTGTCTTTTAGTCCTACACCTTGGCTACATGACCCAAGAAAATAGAAAAAGCTTGAACCGAATATATTCGGCAACAAAACCGAATAATTCGGCCGAATACAAATAGTGGAAAAGATGCCGAATACGCCGAATACCGAATACCAAACGAATATTCGGCGCATCTCTAATAAGTACACACACACTTTTTTTGTAAGTACATAAATATTTTTACATGGAAATACCCAGACCAATGCAAACAGATATATCCATGCATAGAAATATTGCATTGAGCGGGAATCGAACCCACTATCTCTGACATTAGAGTCAAATTACTCTACCTTCTTTTAAATTTAAACTACTAATAGGCTAGTTCATTTACCACCCCTATATATATTATTTGCCTGTCTGTCAGTTTAATTTACAATGTATCTATCACTATGACCAAACAGCGATTAACATCAGCTTGGAATAGGTGTTGATAGAATTGTTTTAGCAAGGTAACAAATTGTAATTATCATATATAGAATGTATAACACAGAGTGCCCTTGCATGTTTAAAAATAAAAAAAAAACAGTCAGTCATAGGACTACATGTCGGAAGTGAAAACATAACTTCACAATGTATTTGCATACACATACACACACCCACACACACACACACGTCTGTATTTATATCATTAGGTTAAAAATAAAAAGTAGGTAATAACATATCTAAATGTATACATAGGGTACACTGGAAGTTCTGCGCTCCTGGCCGCTCATAGTTTTCACTTCAAAAGAAATCTCGTATTGATTTGACAGGCCTGCTGGTCTAGAGGTTAGTGATCAAAATCAAAAAAATCAAAATTATTTATTTCAAGTTAACCCATTGTAAATAAAATAGTAAAAAAGTAAATTGCAAACTAGGCAGAGCCTGTACTATAGTAACCAGACTGCTAATAAACATACTTATATATTTCTAAATACATACATATTATAGATAAATGACACCCAGACAGCACAAATAACCATGCTCATCAAGCAATTATTTGTCCTGGGTGGGAATCGAACCCACAACCTCGAGCTCAACAGTCAGAATCACTAACCAGTAGACCCTGTTGGTCTAATGGCCATTTTAAGTCAGTTACTTCGTCATTTATAATATTAGGATTGAGTATTAGTTTCACAATAACATGTAAATATGTTCTTTATTATATTTATTATCTCTAAAAAAGAAAAAACTGATGTTAGAATGTCTGTCAGCCATATGCTCTAACTGATTCTTATTATAGTTTAGTAGGTACATATATGACATATATATATATAACTCAATACAAACCTTACGGAAGCCATTGGGCAGCATGTGACGTGTCTTCTTATTTGAACCATAACCAATGTTGGGCATCAAATACTGACCCTTGAAACGTCTACGTACCCTGTTGTCAATACCTGGAGAGTTATAAAAAGTTATTTTAAAAGTATAAAACATGTAATTTGTGCTTTACTGGCTGAAAAAAAAAACATTTTAATGTTCTACATTTAAAAGAGTTTGTATATTCTTATTCTAATTTTGAATAAATGATGCACTGTAGAATTCCGTAATGGTTCTTTTCAAAAATATTGAACATAAAATCATAAATCAAATACTAAGTTGTCTTACCACTACATAATCTGGTTATAATGTGGAGTAAATAACTTAAAATGTATCTATCACTATGACCAAACAGCGATTACCATCAGTTTGGAATAGGTGTTGATAGAATTGTTTTAGCAAGGTAACAAATTGTAATTATCATATATAGAATGTATAACACAGAGTGCCCTTGCATAATATTTGACGTTTATATACAGATAAATATTAAAAAAAAACAATGTATAAAGTGGTCCAAAGTACCTGTTCCTTTCAGATATTAAAAATAAACAAGTCATAACCTACACATACTCTGTTTGAAAAAGGAACAATTTCTGGATGAAAAATTTTGGAATACACGTTTTTAGAAAACTGAAAGTAATAACAGTAAATTAAATTGAACATTATTTTGAATTTTATCAACTTTCATTACCATCTTGTTGTACATCTCAGATTTATTTCTAGACAAGAAATCTTAGACAAAATAATAACAGGTTTTAGCGGCGCTGACCGCGAAGGTTTGATAGACAAAGCCTCGTTTTGGCCATGTCATAACCTAATCGAACACAAGATAGTTTCCTAAAAATAAAATTTTAATGTACTATTCCATAAATCTATGCAATTTGGCGAAGAATCTCTCAAATAACACAGAAATTATCATCAATATAAGGTTATTATCACACCAAGAGTGCAGTCACAGAACACGCTTTGCTTACCTCTAGGTTTACGCCAGTTACGCTTGAGTTTATCATAGCGATCAGATTGATGGCGAATAAATCTTTTCGTCCTCTTTTTGACGATTGTGGGCCTGTATACAGGTCTGATTGCCATTTTGTATGTTTCTATTAGAAACGCGACTGTGAACCACGCGGTGACACGGCCGCACGGAAAGGAAAGAGAAATAGACAAATTTAAGTATTCCTAGACTTGCAGTCTGTTTTCGTTTAGGAATCTGTGTAAATAAATTTAAAAATTATTGTCGATGGTCATACCATTCAGGGCTGCCAGTAAGGACAACTTATTTATACTGCCGGGCCGCTGAGTCTCAGAACTTATGCGAATTCACGTACTATTATACAACATCAGTGTTATACAACTATAGTAGGTAGGTAAGTCTCGTACGTCGTACTCTTTGGAGATTTCAATTAAAGGTGTTTTCACTTTATTTAACAGTTTCCCACAGACATGATTTATTTTAAGTATCTCTATGTGTATGTACGTACTTATTACGCTATAACATCAGTAATGACATTGTACCCCATCAAGCAATCTACTGTACAGACAGGATACATAAGATAACCGAATTATACGAATTTTGGATCCAATTACAAAATCTGGCAGCTTTAGATTATTAGGAATTTCCAAATTGGGAGAGATAAGTATAATGTATTATTGACATTCACTTTTTATTGATGGACTAGACTTCAACAACATCTCCACAGATGTTATTGAAGTCAGACACTCTCGCAGCTGAAAACAATCTGACTAATATGAATACAGTTTTTAACTGACTTCAAAAAAGGAGGAGGTTCTCAATTCTTTTTTTTTATGTTTGTTACCTCAGAACTTACGATTGGGTAAACCGATTTTGATGATTCTTGATTTATTTGAAAGCTGGTACTTCCTGTGTGGTCCTATTTTAATTTGGTCCAGTTTTGACAATGGCATCCATGAGAAAACCATATATAACTTATTTATGGAATAGTTTTTTTGTTGAAGTCGGTTTTTTTTAAAAGAATTATCTAGCAACACCGTAGACGGCTATATACCAGAACGTCCCCTGGTAGAAAACACCGACATCAGATTGACTACATACTCATAAGATCTAGGTGGTGTAGTTAAATTATGAACGCACATACATTGCCAGGAGCTGACTGTCAGTCTGATCATCAACTCCTTGTATGCAACTTCAAACTCAAGTTGCGAAACTCCATACCTCGTAAAGTCCATAAGAAGCTAGAAATAGTAGACCAAACGGCGTTTATGAACCAAATGTCAGCCGATACCTACACATGGAGGTCAAGAGCACTGGATGATGACCCGGACTCACTCTGGCAATCTGAAAAGCAGCGCATAAAAGAGATTGTATGTTGATTTTATCATCACAGCCCACTCGAACTGAAAACAAACACCAACATTGGATGTCAGACGATACCTGGCACCTCGTGGAGCACCGTCGAGAGATGTAAACAAAGGGTCCATTTGTCCAGAATTTTAATTCGATGAGTGATCTGATTAAATCGTCATCTCACAGACATCGCGATAACCATCTCAAAGACATCTGCATGGAGTTAGAGAAAAACGAAAAATGCCACGAAACGAAAGATCTGTTTAAAAAGATTCGTTGCACAACTCGCCAATAAGTTATATATATATATATATATATATATATATGTATACTAAGTGGGACTCACTACATACCTTTACTTTCAGATTTTAGTTAAATATGTAAACAAAACAAACACTATTAACCGGGCAAATTATAATATTACCAATATGTTATTTCTTAGCTATTTCCGCCAATCAGCCAAATATTTATTTCGATACGCAGTAAATGTACACATCGACATTAAATTGGAAATTATAGCTTTTCAGCATAAATAAGTCTTAGTAGCTTAACAAAGAGCTAGATCGCTTCGTCACATTTTCGATATCATTTGAATAGATGGATAATATAATGTATTAAAGTAACATTTTATGTTTTTTTATAAACCTTTTAAAATCTCGTAATTTAGCACACGATTGCACTTAAACGTACAGCCGCCCTTGATAGCAAGTTGTAATATTTTAGGTTCCTTTTTTTGTTACCCTCAACACTGATCGTATCTCTCTATAGGTATATACCGCAATATAATTTTTTTTGTTGTGTGTGTGGAGGTGGAAACTCCCTCGGGCCATCACCCCACCGGGGTTTTCGGTTGGGCGATGTGTCGGAATCGAACTGACTAAAACCACACAGTGTGCCGTACTGTGCCTAGCATCTCTCCTAAAATAGGAGAGATCCGGGAACAGCTTTTATTAAGACATCCGGACGACGAGGCGACGCCGACGTCCAGGTACACGCGGATACCGCCTCCTCGCGGGGCCGAGCAAAACCGCCAGCGTGTGTTGAGCCGAGTCCCTACTGCAGTTGCAGTGGTGATAGGCGTGACATACCTTAACTATTTGTTTATCTCCTTTTGTGAACAAAAGTATAAATATTGTCAAAAATACACAGACTATCATCAATGCATTTTTGTAAATACTTATTTTACTAATGAGGATGAGGATACTAAGTCCTATCTTCTCTATATAGTTATAACAATATGTTTGGAACATGTGTTATATAAAACTTTCGGTTCAATAATGTGATCATGTATTACGGTTCTTGCTTTTGAAACTGTTATTTGAAGGTAAAGGATTTTCCTTATTTCACTACATTTCATTGAGCCTACAGAAATGATTTTAACACTCTTTGTTAATTTATAAAAAGATGCATATATAATAACGAGAAAAATGCTTAAGTGTGAAATATTATGGATATAATCAGAATAATATTTTTTTGGGATCTTAGTATTTCTGACTTTATTTTAAAAGACAATAGGTCGACCTTTTATTATCTGTGCTAACCTATAAACAATATTTTATGACAGCTCCTTGCACGCCGAGAACAAACCAATTTCTCTATGCCACAGACGCCAAATGTCGCCATCGATCAATGACATTTTGTGTAGTTGAATTTATTGATATAAAGCGTTAATGTAAATAATAAACAATATCATCATAAAAGTCGGCTTCCAGTCGATATGTATGCCAAGGGCAAGGGCTCTACGGTGCCTTCGGACGCTCAGGCTCGCGAGAAATTGGCACTCTATGTGTATGAGTACCTGCTACACGTCGGTGCGACCAAAGCCGCGCAAACATTCCTGTCTGAAATACGATGGGAGAAGAATATAACACTCGGCGAGCCACCAGGGTTCCTACACTCGTGGTGGTGCGTGTTCTGGGACCTTTACTGTGCTGCGCCAGAGAGACGAGATACGTGTGAACACTCTTCGGAAGCTAAAGCATTTCATGATTATGGATTTGTCAATTCTGGATACGGAGTCAACGGAATCGGCCACAATGCCGGCCCGGCGCCGCCTAACGACGGTAGGTGTCCTAAATACAAGAATAGTCACTCGGAAAACATAAAATTTTACATTAACACTGTTTTTAGGGCAACACAATTTCTTATCTTTCTATGTAAATAGAATTAAGACATTCAGTTTCGGTTGTCTGGTTTAACTTGGTATTGCACTATAAGTACTTTCCACAGTAAATTTAATTACTAAAAAGCAGTTTTGAGTTAAATATTTATGAAAATTGAATGTCTAACCCAAAAATGGTCCATGTTATACATGCATATGTTTGTCTCTGTCTGATTTACTACAAAAACAAATATGTGTGACTGACAAATAAGATGTCAGTGCTGTGGCATCCTAATAATTTTATTGTTACTTTTTCCAACACTTTTTTCTCTAGACATTACTGTAGTCAGTCTGTTAGTATAATGTAGAAACTTTCTTATAACCTATTGACCTGAAAATAGTTCATGGCAATTAGAAAGTTGAGTCTGTATATGCAGATGACTCTACAATGACTACGATCATGTTGTTATTGAGTTTGATGTAATTAATACTTAAAAATATGCAATAAGTATATATTTTACTCCAAGGTTGAGTGTTGAAAATGGATTTCTGTACATTTTCTGACCAATCTTTAGAACATATTTCAATATTATTGTTATAAGTATAGGAACAATTGTTTTAAACAAACAATTTTGTGTTTTTGGAACAATTTCAGATAAAATACCTTTTTACTGTTCATTTACAAGGTTGGATTTCTTATCTACCTCCACTACTGATTATCTTTTACACGAAAAAGAAGCAAGTTTTTAAAGCAATTTACAGATACAATATATTTGACTGGCTTGTTGATCTAGTGGTTAGTGGTCCTGACTGCTAAGTCAGAATCCATGGGTTTGATTCCACCACAGGATAAATAATTGTGTGACGAGCATGATCATTTGTTTTGTGTCTGGGTGTAATTTATCTATAATATGTATGTATTTAGAAATATATAAGTATGTTTATCAGCAGTCTGGTTACCTTAGTACAGGCTCTGACTTCTTTGGGATCAGGCGACCGTTTGTGAGGTGTGTGTGAATACAGCATTTCAGAATTTGTATGCTAACTATGTTTTATAGATTAATCATGCACAATGTTTCTCGAATAGCAACCCTATAAATCAATTGAAGAAAGCCAATGTGCTTGATAGTTGAAGAGGGTTGCGGCAGTGGTTCTAATACCCTAAAACCCGTTCTACTACAACCAATCTGACTATTGTCACACAAGACTGATTGCAGGTTACAAGTATAAAACAAAAAAAGAATAAAAAAAAATCATAAAAAAATATTGAGACAGCATGCTCGATTCCACAGAAGTTATATATAACATGAGTAATTATGTTGTTACAACACTCTAAACTAGACTAAAAAGTCAATGGTGCTAATTCTGTTACTTCACTCTCTAATCTAAAATTGACTAAATTTTCTTCATATAAGATGTAAACCTTGTACACTTAGAGACAAGGTCTTATTTCAAAATTAAACAAGTAGGTAACATATGTCGCTATATATGTAATTTATTTGTCGACTAAAGTCTGATACGCTTAAATAAACTTTGATACCATGTAGCAGGAGCCGCATCTCGATTAAAATAACGTCATCTTAGTTCGTTTTGAACAAGTTTTTATATGGCATTTGAATGATTGGGGACTATCGCTGCGTGGCAATTATACGGCATTTGAATAAATGGGGACTCTCGCTGCGTAGAAATAAAGTTGAGTATACGTTGACAGGTTTTAGTAAAATTAAGTGGCGCTGAGAAATAGATGCCAGTAACAAATAGACCTTGTTACGAAGAAGACAAGGTTGATTTAATATGAAGAAATTAAGTCAGGTTTTAGTTTAGTTAGTGTACAACAGAATTAGCACCAATATGATTCAGTTTGGTGCTGTAAAACAAAGTTCAGTATTCCGAAAACTTATTACTAAAACTATTTTAGTTTTATATAACTTGTTGTGTAAAGATGTCCCATTATTCAGCTTGTAAAATTATGTGATTTGAAACAAGGAATCTCTTAAACTTTTGCATTCTATGATTAAACAAGAATTTTCCCAATCAATAGGTATTACAAACCTTGGAATTGCCTGATTTTGCAACCAGGTTGCATTGCAATCTACTTATATAAAAGAATTTTCACATCAACACAGTCTCAGTTAATATTAATCTTATCATCATTGATCAATTAATTACAGCCAATTAGTGTCAAAATCAAATTTCATGCTTAACTAATTGGAAATTGAATTCAATGAAACAACAGACCGGCTTATATTAAATTGCCATGCTTCGGCACGTATGGGCCGGCTCGACTCCGCTCGATACCACGGCCTCACAGAAAACCGGCAGTGAAGCAATGCTCGCATGGCATTTCGCCGCGTGAGTGTGGTTACCGGAGGCCCTAACCATTCCCCCCTATTCCCGTCTTCCAACTCTCCCCCCCCCGTTCCCCCTCCCCCTCTTCTCCCCCTCGTCTCCTACTCCCACCTTAAAGGGCGGCAACGCACTTGTGACTCTCGAGTTACAGGTGCCCTTGGGCGGCGATAGTCATTTACCATCAGGTGACCCACCTGCTCGTTTGCCCGCTATACCATAAAAAAAAGATAGTTTGCGTTAAACCCAGGACAATTAATAATAATATTTATGTAGCCTTCATTCTGCACTAGATTTTAACACTTTCCCTGTTGTGTTGTTTTTTGCCAGTGCTGATAAAAGGTAACAATAATATTTTGATCCAAAACGGTACCCACACACACTTTGCGGTTGCCTCCTCCAGTGCAGCTGACACATATGTGTGTAACCCACGAGCGTGCACCACTGCAACACACACAAAAGTTGCTTATTATAAGCAGTTGTGGTTTAGCAAACACACATTGTATGTGCTGCAGGACTGTCTACCAGTATTCCAGTGCTGTAAACATAACCAATGTACGTTAGGGAGCAGTATAAGGTTATATCTTACATGTTAATTAATTTGCTACATTTGTAAGTAATTCTTATGTCTGCTGTTGAACATAAGTCTCCTTATAACTAAATTTTTTACTAGCTTTTATTGAATTTGCAATGTGTGTATGGTATGTCTGTTCGGCACGAATCTTGGAAGCTATATTAGAACCAATGTTCAATTGGGCTAAAATTTGGTGTACATAATATGTATCTTCGGTGACAATACAATAATATGGTACCATGGAGCTGTCAGAGACGGCCATAGGAACTTAATTATATATTATCTCAATTATCTTTACGTACACACAACTTTGTCTCTTATTTTTTCTCGATATCCTCTTTTCACTTCGAAGGTTTACTGGAAGAGAACTCAAGTATGGGTTAAGGTCGCCTTTATAAATATCATTTTCCTTATGTATAATTTGTGATTGTTTTTGAGTACAATAAAGAATAATAACTTCTTAAGTAAACCAGATAAAACTCATTGAATTTGGGCTCATTTGGTTTGCGTTGGTTGTAATAAAAGGTTGTTCTAAAAAAAGAAATGCGATTTATCACTACATATTATAAAACAAAGTCCACCGCCGCGTCTGTCTGTCTGTTAGCGATAAACTGAAAAACTACTGAACGGACAGTGATTCATAAGGAAGGTTTAGGTGTATAATTTGTTATGATTTTGTGTAAATTGATTGAAATATGTTGATGATTGTTGAAAATGTCTCTGCTACCCGTGCGAAGCGTGGACCGGTTGCTAGTTTATTTTATAAAGAAAAAACATTTGACTGATATTTAGTGAAAGGCTATTATTATTATTATTATATTGGCTAAGGTTACCTTGTACCTTGGCTCTAGAACACATACGTACATACATACTTAGGTACATTACATGCCCACAGCGGGCATCGAACCCTTTGTTGTTGTTTTGGCCGTGAGTTTGTTTGCCCGATTTCTTCTCACAAGGCTCAACCATTGAAACGGGCGGCTTTAGATCGAAACAGGCAGATGTGATATTATGTTATCCATTTTTTTTTCTTTAATAATTTTACATTTGACGAAGCAAACAATTTTTGCGGTGACTCTGTGTGGTGTGATGGTCAATTTGATGAAATAAAGATATTGAATTTGAATTTGTAGTCAAATGCACTACCGCCCGCTGCACTATCACATATTTTCAGTAAAGGTTTTTTGCTTTTTTTAAATATATTTTTTTGCTATTGTATTATTAATTAATTTCGTCACTTAGTAGATAGCTATCTAATAACCTAATAAACCAAAGCCACAAACATTTCAGGTATGGGAGGAGGTGGTATGCCACCAGGATTCTTCCCTAACTCCCCTCTCCGGCCTTCACCACCCGCACCACACCCAGGATCGCAGCCTTCACCGCATGGACCACAGCCACAACTAATGGGAACTGGACAACCGTTTATAGGACCATGGTACACAGGAGGGGGACCACGTGGAGCAGTCAGGATGGGAATGGGAAATGATTTCAATGGGCCGCCAGGTACGTTTTTAGATAGATTTTTCTAGAAGTTAGACTATATGACTCCATTTGTAATCTCAGCGGGATTACTCATACCTTGTCAACTGCAAGGGGGTCTAGTAACTACCTACTCAACTCTCTGGTCATAGTGGATCACAGTCTTCTCTACAATTAAGGTAATTCGGAAGCTACAATTGGATCAGATTCCCAATCCTGTTAGGTCATTTACAGGAAAATAATTAAGTTTACACCTAGTCACCCTAGACCGTAGGGGTGTAGTGCCATCGGCAGGTCGATTATCCCCATACAAATGACGCCTTATTTGTAAAGCTGTCATCACTGGCTGCCGTAACTAAGTATTCGACCTTGCTTGAAGGCGGACAGACCTGTTTCGCATTTAAAATTTATTAACAACTAGCTGCTGCCATTTTTTTTGGGCCAGGAACCCTTATGGGCGTTCCCTTGAACACCCTACCAAAGTTTCATCACAATCTGATCAATGATTTCGGAACGCATAGAGGACAAATTTACAAATATCGATTTTTATTTATATAGATATAAAACTGGTTGTGTAAAATTTTAATGAGTATACAGTACATATTATAAATATTTGACTTCAGGTTTAAATTTAGAGCACTATTATTAGACAAGACTAGAGCACTACTATTAAAAACAGTTGTGTATAACAACTGTTTTTAATAGTAGTGCTCTGCACCACTCAATCTTTTCTGTGGTTCTGTATTAATAAAATAATAATAATTCCTTGGGACCTTTCTGAAAATAACCTTTTCTAATAAAGACTTGCATTAAGGCAAGTCTTGTATTCACAGTCAAATATCGAAAGCGTGGTATTTCGACACCTAAAAGACTGCGTTATGTTTTCTAATGATTCGAACCTCCTGAAGGTGCCTCACTCAGTTGGTCAACATGCGTGCAACTCAATTGCATTTTAAAGAGCAAACAAATTCTTCTGCTTCAATAATGAAAGAAACCATAATTATCATTGAATAGACTTCCCAATTATTAGATGACAACCCAGTAATTCTTGTACCGATATGCTGCATTTATATAATATAATTTACATGTGATTAAAATTGTACTTTATGACTTCGTATGAAGGTTGCTTTTTATTCAAATGTGAAAGTAAGCTATCTAGTGTACTATTAATTAGTCTGTGTCAATATTAACATATTATGTAATATCAAAAGTTTGTGCAGGTCAAGGCATGATGGGCAACAGCCTGGAGCGCGGCGGCGGTGGCGCGGGCGGCCTGCTGGGCGGGCCGCGCATGACTCCGCCGCGGCCGCAGGGCATGGGGCCCATGAGCCC